>OX465290.1:11832500-11852500 GCA_949987695.1 Merzomyia westermanni | reverse complement strand
GAGTAAATATTTTAGCCGTCATACAAAGGATACAAATTTGAAAATTGCTGGCAACACTGAAGTGCGGATTTGTATTGTCATTCTGACGCTGCAACAAAACCAGTTGAATATACTCTAAATCATTTTGATGTTCAGAAGTGGCAATATTACGAACGATATTTTTGGTGCGAAGATAAGAATAATTTAAATTCATTGGCCTCTTGATACACGTCTTTCATACTCAAAACCTTAGAGACACTGACAATGAGCATTTATCACCTCGCTTTTGAAACTTTAAAGTACTGGTTGGAAAGGCAATACATACCAGCGGCCAAAGCTTAGCAGGCAACAGTAAAGCTTCCCCTGTATTGAACGGAGAGGAGAATTTGTCATGCGAAAGCCGCGTCAAGCTTCTATTCATGGCGCACTACAAAATACAACCCTTTAATAAAATCTAGAGTTTCCCAATGGTGGCAATTCAACCACAAAACTTTATCTTTTTATACCTTTCATGAACATGAAATGGTATTATAACTTTGGTCCGATGTTGGTAAGTATGAGAAGAAGAAGAGATAGACCCACTAATAAATATACCGAAATGATCAGGGAGATGAGCTGAGTCGATTTAACCATGTCCGTCTGCCGGTCTCTCTGTTTGTACGCAAACTAGTACCTCAGTTTTTGAGATATCTTGATGAAATTTGGTATGAAGCCGCCATTTTGCATGAGATTAATCATTCGTCGGAATCAGCAAGATCGGAGTAATACAACGCATAGGTCCCATGCAACCGATTGCTCCGATTAACGGGTTTTGACCTATAAATATTGTAATTTAAGAGCTAGGAACTTTCAATTTGTCGCGTTTAGTTCATATTACATACGTAATGTGACTAGTGAAAATCAGCTAGATCGGACCAACATAACATATATCCCCCTTACAATGGACTGTTCCGATAAAATGGGATTGGACTGTCACTCCCAGATTAAAATAGCAGGGAACGGTGCTGAGTTTTTCTGATTTTACACTTATTACCTATGCGATATTCATTGTGAAAATCCGCAAGATTAGGGTTGAGCTATATAAAAGGTGGCGCAAAAGTAAGCTTCCGATGTTCAGCATATCGGTTGTGGCATGTGCAGTGTGTGCTGTTGCACCGTCTTGTTGGAACCACATGTTTTCCAATCCCAATTCATCAAGTTGCGGCAAAGAGAACTCGTTGATCATTGCTCTGTAGCGCTCACCATTCACAGTAACCGTTTGGCCCCGACCGATTATTGGTCAAATAAATAGTCAGCAATATTCCGCGTTCTGGAGCAGTGTAGCGTAACATTGTTTATTAACGTGTATTTCGCACGTGTTTACTACACAAATGTCAAAACAGAACTGACTTTAGGGGCCAATCGCAAAATTTATAGCATTTTCTGATAGGAGGATTACTTTTGCGCCACCCTGTATATTTCATTTATATGACTAAGAAAGTAAAATTTGGCATAGTTTGTACATATTGTTAATAAGGGTTGGCCAAGGAAATTCGGATTAACACACCGTTTTCCCCAGTAGAAAACTAAATCATACACCACACCATGCATTTTTAATACCGGTTTTAAAATTGCACCACGAATATCTTTTAGACCATGGTCAGATAATGGAAAAATTAAATATGTAAATAAAAATGTCTTAAAAATAGTAGCGAAGAAATTGGCCGAATAATATTTTTTTGAGGAGATACATATGGATACTCATTTTCATATAAGTCAAAAAGGAATTAATACTAACGACGCATGTTTTGTCGGTATACTCTATTTATAAGTAGGCATTCGACTCTCCTAATGATCATAGCTTTGACAAAAAGTGAAGGATTTGATATGAGCATATCAAGCCTTTTTGGTCAAAATTCCGTGTCGTAATTTTTGTGGTTAAAATTTTGAATGTTTGTAATCGTGATTATTTTAACTTACAAATACCCTTCGTTTAGAAAGTACGCTTGCCTGAAATTTTCAACAACAAAACGTTATTACACTCCAGACGAAGCCAAAACGCTGTTGCAGAGAGGAAGAGCAGGCCCGTAATACGGTTTCCCATGCAACACGAAGGTAGGGCCCTGCTGTGAGAGAAGAAGAGCAGTCCCGTAACACAATTGCTCGTAGTTCAAGAAGAAATATTTCCGAATTGAGGCAAGCTGAACAAATTCGCGATAGCCTCTCTAGGACTCATCGACGATCAAATCCTATTACAAGACGTCGTGAGCAATCAATAAATACATCGCAAAGGCGAATAACTTGACAGCAAAGTCGTAGATTAGAGGACACGAATAGACAAAATGCCCACGAGCAAAAAAAAGAAGAACCACGCTTACTTATAGAAAGATAGTATGATCAGAAGTATGAAGATATGATCGACGGTGTTCCCGAGTTGATAATTTGTTATGGAAATACAAATAATATGAGTTGCAGCGTATTAAGGATGAAATAAGCATATGCTTGTGAAAAAAGTCTGGAACGTCCCATATCACTGCTGCAAATATGATCGATACAAATTTTGTTAGTAATCTGGTTCAATATGATGAGGGATATTATATATTAAAAGGATTGAGATCGTCACCTGCTCACTGGGAGTCAGAGAAAAAAAAGGATTTAGCAATGATTTGCCAGTTTGGTCTGCCTACGCTGTTTATCACTTTATCAGCTGCAGAAACTAAATGGACGGAGGATTTTAGTCAAACTTGTGGATGAGATGGATATTTCAGAAACTGAAGCAGACCAGTTATCCAACTCTGAAAAGGCGCGCCTAATAAGGACAGATCCTGTAACCTGTTCACGGTATTTCGATCACGGCTTCCGGCAAATGGCGAAGTTACTAAAGGATACAATTTTCGAGACCCAAGTTCTAACTCACTATTACTGGAGGATTGAATTTCAACACATAGGCTCTTCGCATTGCCACGGAATGTATTGACTTAGTAATGCACCTCAACTGTACACTGACTGTGTCATTAATACTAACCAAATTGTCGAATTTGTGGACAATTTTATCACAACAGATGGAATGAATCCCGAGATGCAACCATATATTGAGTACCAAAGACACAAGCACAGTCGGGCTTGCTTAAGGGAAATCAGAGTGCAGCAAATTTGTCGTATGCCTTACCCACCGATGCCGAGAACTGCAATATTGTTTCCTTTGGAAAAATATGAAGAAAATGAACAACACATTGCCTTGTATAAAAAAATGAAAAATGTTTTAAGCCAAAACAGTGGAAATACCGATAATCTTGATTACTTTGAGGAGTAGCAAATTTGTAAACGGATCAGAAGTATCTGCTCAAGAAGCAGCCTATAATATATTGGGTCTTCATCTATCAGAATCCAGTGAAGGAGAAATGTTCATCAATACGTCATATCCTGACAACAGAGTCAGAATGGTAAAACCGAAAAGGGATCTAGAGATCCTACCTGCGGATTCAACGGAAATTTATATGTCGCTATACTCACTCGAATTTACTGGATCACTATACTCAGAGGCCAGCCCAGCTAGAACAACTCTACCTTGCCGATTTCGCTGCTCTGTACCGCTTTTCGAAGAGTAGAAGGAAAGATGCACCACAATATGAAGTCAATGAAGAAATTTAACAAGAACCCCAAACGTCTGAAGTAAACGAGGTCCCACTTGAGTTAAATGATGGAACTGGCTTTGTCAGGCCGAGAAAACGCCCACTTATACTCAGATGGAGACGTTTCAGTGTTGAGTTTTCTCGATTTGACTACTTACGGGAAATGGCCATGCTATTTTTCTCATGGCGTAATGAATCTGCCGAGTTAATTCATGCTGACGTGGAAACAATATGTAACGTCAATAAGCAGATTATTGACGACAACAAACTTCGATACGATAAGTTCTATGGGCAGGAGCTTGAGCGAATTTTGGAGAACATTATTCAGCAAATGGCCGCGTAAGAGTTTCTGAATGAAGGTGCTATTACTTCCTTCTTGGCTGGAGAGTTCAGAGCATTAACGATTCCAGAAATCGGTAATGATGTCAATGTCTTTCTGACGAGCAAATTGTTGAGGATATAAGGCTTATAAGATTGCCCCTCCTCATACAAGAAAACGAGCTGTTATTGACTGTGCGTTCTTTGAATACAAAACAGCGAGAATTTTTTTTTATCATGTGCACCATAATATGAGACTAAAACAGCGTTTTTATGAATACGTAGGAAGTGGTGCTGGGGTCGGAAAAAGTAGATTAATTTCAGCTCTATACCAGTCACTAACATCACGGCCCAACAACTTACCGGGCAGCAACCCGGAAACAGTAAGGTTTTTTTATGTGCCCGTACAGGAAAGGCTGCATTTGGAATTGGAGGACTTACTTTGCATTATGTTTTTTCTTTGCCTGTCAATCAGTCCTCAATGGAACTACGCCCTCTGAGCAATGACACAGTTAATTCAATACATTCAAATTTGATAGATTTTCAGCTCATAATAGTTTATGAGATATCAATGGTTGGCGCTAAAATGTTTGGATATTTGGATGCCCGCTTGAAACCAATATTTCGGACCATCGATTATTTTGGAGGTATACCTTTTAGTGTGTTTGGTGACTTAAAACAACTTTCACCGGTAGGCGACAGATGGATTTTCTCACCAAACCAATCGGATCCATATAGTCATATAGTGCCATTACCGGCACACCTCTGTGGGATTTGTTTCGGTTCTTCGAACTAACAGAAGTTATGCGAAAGAGAGAGGATCAAGCATTTACTATGGCTTTGAATAATATGTCCGAAAGAAATATGACCTCTGCTGATATGGAGCTAATAAAGGCAAGAGAAACGAGCTTTGGAGATATTCCTAGTGACTGTATTCACCTCTTCTACTCAAATGCAGATGTTGCTAACTACAACAGTATGAGACTGGCAGAAATTGCTACCGAAGAGTTTATAGCTACATCGAAAGACACTCTAAAGTCTAACTCTCTCTCGGAGCAAAGTAAACGTAAAATATGGAAGCAGTACAGTATTTCAAAATATCAGAAACACAAGGAATGTGTTACCGTTTACAGTTAAAAACATCTGCTAAGTATATGGTAACAGTAAATTTTAATACTTATGATGGGGACTAGAACGGGTACCAACCACTCTTTGGATACGGTTTTCAGAGCCAGAAGTGGGTGTCATGGCTCGCTCACAAAAAGCTCATCAGCACGAGTCGAGTTGGGCACGAATAAAAAAGATGGTACGTACTTTTCAGTACAAGAGAAACGACCAAGTCTCCGTGGAGAGGAGACAGTTCCCTTTAGTACCAGCAGAGGCAATTACAATTGTCAACCAATCTGGTAACTCCTAATAATATCCACCATTACTGTCCAAACATAGAAGAAAAAAGAGAATAAGAAACAGCGAGAGTCATAATCGAGTACTCGTGCAGTGCAAGTCGGTACCGCTCGTATCCTTTTTAAATAAATGAATTAAATACTTAAACTCTGTAATTAAAATATCAAAGATTAAAAATGTAACTCATTCAAACATTTATAAACCAAAACCCATATGTCTGTGACACAATTCATAAAAGCCAAGGAGCAACTTATAGACAGGTTGCGGTTCAGTTAGGGAGAAGAATAGGTCGATCTGCGTTATATGTAGGATGCAGCAAAGCGACAAGTGCATCTGGTCTATTTATTGTTAGTCATTTTATTCCACCGAGACTTTTTGGAACCAACGAAATAATTTACAGACAGCTCGATGAACTTCGATCCAATAGAAAATTAACTACACATTACAAGTTTGCGATTGAGCGACCAACTGGCAGTTTTCTTATGTATTATCAAAACGTAAGAAACTTAAGAATGAATATTGATGGAATAAAAATAGATCAGGATGTCAGGAGTTCAGCTAGGAATCGAAGGCTTTCAAATTATTAGGATAATTGATGGCGTTTCTTCAATTGTCCAAATTCGTCCTAGGAATGGAATAATGATATATTGTAAAATTGATATTGCATACAGTTTCTCAACCAAACCAAAAAAATACCAACAAATAGCTGGAAAAGTTTACCAGTTTTTGGCGATATCGAAAACGAATATAACAATTTCTCTGGTATACCGGAATCCATCATTTTCATTACCAGAATTCAGAAGGATATTAGAAGAAGACATTATTGATCTGGCGAATAAAAATGATCGTAGATTGGTACTTGCTGGGGATTTCAAAATCTGTCGCATTACATCGAATAATAGGTTATCGAGCCGATTAGAAGAACTTTGGGCTGGAAAATCTTGCTACCACCAAGCAAGGAACTGCAATTGATTGGATGATGACGCGTTTATTTGCCGCCAATGGATGGGCAATAACGTACGAGACACCCTACAGTGACCATGATGGGATATTTTTCAGTATTTTAGAGTAATGTTTATATAAATACTTAAATTGCATATTATTATAATTAACCGCCATTACTAATTTTAGTAATATTCAAAATTAAAATTAAATTTGATTGTTAAAAAATATATTAATAAAATAAATCTTCCTAAAATTGAGGATAGTTAATACAGTATAAGTTATTTTTTTATGCATAAGAAATTACATTAATAAAAATTGACCTTCGAAATATGTCGTTGCAACCATCGCCGTTTAAAGTTTAAGTTATTTTTCTCTAATGCGCCTTTAAATAATTTTCTGCATTCTCTTGTGTCTTGTATAAAATTTATTTACCATGAACTTGTTAAGAAATGGAAGATGGCAAATTAGCAAAAAGTAACAATACCGGCACGGGCTATCGTAACGTAGAGCTCAGAATCATACTTCAACACCAACACTAGTTTCGATAGAGATGCTGGGGTTTTCACCCCAGTATCCGAGAAGCAATCTGAATGAGTAAGTCGGAAGACTTCAAAACATGTAAAACTCTTATTATTAAACTCTTATTAACTCTTATTATTTAAGTATTGCATTTATAACTGACAGAAATTGGCAGTAGAATTAAGTAATGCTTTTATTTAAAATAGCTCGTGCTCATGAAAGGCATGAAGCCTTCGGCATAGCCGAAGACAGCCCTTTCTTTACTTGTTTTATTTTATTTTATTTTATTTTCGTTTATTTTATTTAATTATTATTATTTTGTTTTATTTTACTTTTATTTTATTTTATTTTGTTTTATTTTACTTTTACGATATCTGTCAAAGGCACCTACCTACTTGGTGTGGATGTCCTTTATGTGGAGTCTATTATCCTACTTAAATACTCTCCATCAACAAAAGAGTGGAGAGTACTCCATAAGAGTCCCTGTAAGGCGTGGTTTCCATATTTAAAGGCGGAAGGACTCCAGCTCATATCGGTGGTACAAACATGGGTCAGACGGCCTAAGTGAGTGTGATGCTTCACTGAGCTGAAGGAAAATCCCCATAAACTAAACTTAATTTGGTGTACAAAAGTTGGAAGACATGAAAGTACCGCGAAATACATCTATATTTTGAGCTCTACTTAACATATGCATGAATATATAACTGTTTGCATTTACATATATACATAATCGATTTGCTCATTTATCAAATTCACACAAATCCCTTCATAAATTTCACTGCTGGAAGAGTTAAGGAAAGCGCTAAGACAGCAAAATTACAAAATAGCTATTGAAAGCAGCAACCAAAAACAAATTAATGGCAACAGCAAGTATTCGAAGGGTTTATAAATAAACATTAATTTGAAAAAGATTTAAATATTCTCCACGGCAATGTATCTCAATCGAAAAGGATGTAGGATATAGATTTATGCGAATATTTTCAAAAGGCTTAGCACTACTTAGTTTGCTTTGTAGTCATTCATTTTAGTCATTGTACTCATACAAATACGAGAATTAACTGTGGACAATGCCGAACTTAATAAACCGAAATATTCAACCAAAAAGGATATTTTGTGGTACATTAGACTGGTTCAGAAGTTGTTGGTAAAAAATTTGTTCAAAGTTGACATAAGGAAGCTAAGCGGTGCCTAAAACTAATTGTACTCCAAAATCTGAATTAAGTGCCTAGACAGAGCGTTCATTCAAAATATTTCGAAATAGGATGATCTTTAGATAATGGAACTAAGCTATTTTTATGAAAGTTTGTACAAATAAACCGTTTTATTCTTCGGGCTCGAGTACCTTATAGAAAAATTGCGCTGGGGTTTTTTTTTTCTAGAAAATCGAATTCTTTACGAAATTGAAACTCATTTACCTACTCGTAATATACATATATAAACTTAGTGAAATAAGGTTTACTATATGCATGAAGAAGAGAAAACGTTATCCTTAGTAATTCTTCAACAAATTCAACTTTTGATTTGGCTTTCCACAGTTCTAAATTTTTAGGGGCTTTCTTTTTGGCTCTGAGTATTTGTTCTTCGAACCCGTTAGTTTGGTGCCACGTTTGTGGGCCGCCAAGTATTTTTAATGTCATTATCGCCTTTCCCTGAGTTTATATTGAGCTTTTCAAGAAGTTGTGTTCAGCGTCGTCTTGGTCTGCATCGCCACATAAGCTCCCAATTTTGAAGAAAGTTACCAAATTTTTCCATTCTAGCAGCTTCTATCAATCGATTTGTCTATTTATTATATTAAATTTGATATTCGGAACTCTATTCTATATCGATTACAAACCCTGCAAACTAGTAAAGTTGGTTATAAAAAAAGGCAGCAAGAAGAAAAATATAAAAGGAGAAAGCGAAAGGAAACGAAAACTGAAATAATAAAATGAAACGTAATAAAATAAAATCAAATAAAAAATAACAAAATGAAATAAAATAAAATAAAATAAAATAAAATAAAACAAAATAAAATCAAATAAAATAAAATAAAATAAAACAAAATAAAATCAAATAAAATAAAATAAAATAAAATAAAATAAAATAAAATAAAATAAAATAAAATAAAATAAAATAAAATAAAATAAAATAAAATAAAATAAAATAAAATAAAATAAAATAAAATAAAATAAAATAAAATAAAATAAAATAAAATAAAATAAAATAAAATAAAATAAATAAATAAAATAAAACAAAGTAAAATAAAATAAAGCAAAATAAAATAAAGTAAAACAAAATAAATTAAAATAAAATAAAATAAAATAAAATAAAATAAAATTAAATTAAATAAAATAAAATTAAATAAAATAAAATAAAATAAATTAAAACTTAACAAAATAAAGTAAAATAAAATAAAATAAAAAGAAATATAATAAAGTAAAATAAAATAACATAATATAAAATAAAATAACAAAAAATGAAATAAAATAAAATAACATAAAATACAAAAAAAACATAACACAAAATAAAATAAAACAAAACAAAATAAAATAAAATAAAATAAAATAAAATAAAATAAAATAAAAGAAAATAAAATAAAATAAAACAAAA
Source organism: Merzomyia westermanni (assembly GCA_949987695.1). NCBI lineage: Eukaryota > Metazoa > Arthropoda > Insecta > Diptera > Tephritidae > Merzomyia > Merzomyia westermanni. Next base: position 11,843,135 of record OX465290.1, on the reverse strand, counting down.
TAAAATAAAATAAAGTAAATAAAAGTGAAATAAAATAAAATAAAACCAAATAGATTAAACTAAAATAAAATAAAATGAAACAAAATTAAACTAAATTAAATAAAATCAAATCAAATAACACAATATAAAATAAAATAAAATGAAATAAAATAAAATAAAATAAAATAAAATAAAATAAAATAAAATAAAATAAAATAAAATAAAATAAAATAAAGTAAAATAAAATAAAATAAAATAAAATAAAATAAAATAAAATAAAATAAAATAAAATAAAATAAAATAAAATAAAATAAAATAAAATAAAATAAAATAAAATAAAATAAGGTAAATAAAAGTGAAATAAAATGAAATAAAATAAAATAAAATAAAATAAAATAAAATAAAATAAAATATAATAAAGTAAAATAAAATAAAATAAAATAAAATAAAATAAAATAAAATAAGGTAAATAAAAGTGAAATAAATTAAAATCAAATAAAATAAAATAAAATAAAATAAAATAAAATAAAATAAAATAAAATAAAATAAAATAAAATAAAGTAAAATGAAATAAAATAAAATTAAGTAAATAAAAGTGAAATAAAATAAAATAAAATAAAATAAAATAAAATAAAACAAAATAAAATAAAATAAAATAAAATAAAATAAAGTAAATAAAAGTGAAATAAAATAAAATAAAATAAAATAAAATGAAATAAAATAAAATAAAATAAAACAAAATAAAATAAATTAAAATAAAATAATCAGTTTTGCTATCTGGCTTGGACTTGATTAGGTCGCCAAAATAAGAAAAAAAAATTTAAAAAAAATAAAATAAAAATTAAATAAAGTAATATAAAATAAATTTTAATTAAATTAAATTGAATTAAAGAAAAAATAAAGGAGCAAGTATGGTAAAGGAAACTAGGAACAGCAACGAATTCGAACGAAAAATAGGAATAATGAAAAGGAAAGAATTTAGAAATGAAAGAAAAGAAATAAAACAAAAAAAATTTAATTATAATAAAACAAAAATGAGAATAAAAATTGTGAAATATTGGTTTTTAATATACTGTGACGAATTCCATGATTGATAAATTTTTTTCTCCTGGGTACGATCGCTATCAAATAAAGTAAAACCGGGGCATAACTGTTTACTAATAGCTTGTTTTCTTTCCTATTAATAACCACAATACAAATTCCCGTGCTAGGTAAATTCACAGGAAGTTCACTGTCTAACACTTAAAAACAAACTGATTGCCTTACTTGTTTGCTACCTTTCAAAGTCTCTCTCGTGCGATCTAGTGGTGGAAGTGTAATTGAGTTAGGGATGGTCGGTACTTGGTAACATACGCCCCAATACTTTTGCTTACTTATTTCGCTGTGCGTATTTATATACAGTGGCTCACAATTTGTCAGACTAGGATTTATTTGGCTACAAAACTGCATACTCAGAAAACAATTTAATTTCTCTCTTCAAATTGGAAAATTCTCACATAATTTTTTGAATTTTCTATATCTTTATTTGTATATGAAATTAGCAAACGAATTTTAACTGCAGAAGTTTTCGTAATACATTCGAAGGACCAACTGGATCATCTTGACTGTGAGCCACAGTATTTATCTAAACGTAAACGATGGGAAAATATATTTTAATATTCATCCGCCACTGAATACCTTATCACAAAATGCTATTTTATTTAAAAAAATTAACGATTTTTGCAGTGACAATTATAGGCAGGAAAGGGTTGTGGGTGAGCAAAAATAACACAGAATTGTAATTGACTTTAGTTATTTACATAAACATTTATTTATTTCACTTCATTTCGAATCAGCATATAAGCAAGCATACATTCTCGGATTAAGTTTTGTTTAAAAAATAGAGTTCGAGGGTACTAGCCAAGAAGAATTTTATCATCCTAGCCATAGCTGACAAAAAGGCTTAAGCGGTAGTATTGATGGGAAACTTCAAAGCTGTACGATAAACCGTTGTGTAGTTATGGCGAAAGACATTTTTTTTTTAATTTCTGGTTAGTGCTTAAAGCTAGTTGGCAGTTATTGCTTAACACAATTAGTTACATATAATATGATATTTTATTTATTTTATTTATTTTCTTTTTATACCGGTAACTATTATAGATGCCAACATCTTGGATTTTAGCAATCCTCTGATTTTCGGGATCTGCTTTAAAGTCTCGGGATTTGGGTATTCGCCAAACGTTAAGTTGAAAACATTTAAGAAAATCTTTGAAAAACTATATGAGCTTAATATATTTATATAATTTACTTTTTTTATTTAAATAAATAAAATTAATACCAAAGCAAAAACAAATAGGCACGCAAATTTCTTTTTTTCTCAAACGTTTTAAATCAAAAACTTTCGAATTTCTAACTGAAATAAGAAAACTGCACTTTGGTGGAGTCTTCTATTTTATTCAGGATTAGTTAAAGAAGTTGTTGCATTTAGATTAAAAGAATCGAAAAATGTATAAAGCCATTGAAAAGTTTCGATGGTTGGTGTGGTAGACCCATAGTTTCCTGTTAGTTGATATAAAAGGTCGTGATATAGAGTACAATCAAAAAACACAATTTAAATCTTCAAAGATATTTTACATCAACAGAGCAGTTATGATAATTTTCATAAATAAATCACATACATATATTTAGTTTTTGGTAACATATTTCCTAGCCGGAAAAGCGCTAGATTGTGAGAAAGAAACCCGGGGATATTCGGTACCTAGTAAAACAAAAACCGGGATTGGCATCCTTAGTACCTATTATGGTGACGATGGAAATATTTTAAGTTGTTAACAAATAGATATTAAGGTAAATGCCAAAATAAAGTATGGAGAAAGAAACACGAGTAACAGAGTTCAAAGCACAAAGTGTCAAGACATATATAAGATGCGAGAGGCCTTGGAGCAATTTAAAAAATTCAGCCAATATTAACCCATCGTGCACATTAACCGCATCCGGCATCATTTCTTGTCAACTCGCTTTTAATGCTTTAACTTCCGCCTGTTTTCTGCTTTCATTTTTGCCATTGCAATGCAGCTGAGAAGAATTGTAAAAGTTTTTCCGTTGGATTATCCTTCGCTGCGAATTCGACTTGTTTGCTACCAATTCATTTATTGCCACATTATAAATCTCGGCATAAAGCTGGTTTGAAAAAGGGCTGTTAATGTTTCTTAATGCTTCTTCGCCTTGTTGAACGCGCTCGTTGCAGATGATTTTTGTGGTTTGCTTTATTGTCAACACTTCTGTTCTGTTGTCGCTGCATCTGTTGGTATTGTTGATGATGGTTTGGTCGTTGCAAGTGTTTTCTAGCGTTTCCTTTTCACTGCTGACCGCATTCTGCCTGCCGCCATGGTAGCTGTTTTGTTGTATGGTTGTAGTTTTGCTTATCTTCAGATTTTCTAGTGTTGTCAATGATAGTTTTTGCGGCAATGTAGCAAAGTCTTGAAAAAACAAAAGCCGAAACCAGAAAGGGCAACCTGGCACCCAGCAAGTGAAACAAGTGTTTGGAAGTGCAATTAGTGGGTGCTATTAAGTTTTTATATTGACCTGATCATTCTATGAACAAGTAGGTCACACTTCACTGCCAGTCTGAACTTATAATAGACTGTGTTCGATTTTAATTATTATATTTCCGAAACTATTGGAGATATGGAGTTTAATCACATCACTCTTGCAGCACTCATTCGCACCTTTCGTTTAATATTCATATTGTACTAACACATTTTGGGCTACCCTGGTCAGTATAGTGCTCGATAACTCCGAAACCGGTTGCGATATCGCAATAAGGGATACCTTAAACTTTAACTCAGACGTTTGGTAATGGTTTTTATGGGGAACACCTAATAGGTTGGCAAATTCGAGCTTTATAAAAATAAATATTAAGGTCTGTAACTTTTACAGTAAAATAATCAAGACATTTGTTTTGGTCCATTCTAATATGTCGTATTTATATCACGAACAAGAAAACAATTCAATTAGTGAATAAATTATGAAGCCATAAAAAAATTGCGTAGAACAAGTTGAAATAAAACAAAAGAATGGGAAACTTCAAAAGGGAATTTTTCTTTAAGGAAGTGGAGTAAGTGAATATCAAATGTACAACAGAATAAAACATTGCGTTGAACTAAAAGTCAAGTAAATCCAATAAAAGTTGATGGTCCGCAGTCAAACGAAACAGTTTGGAAATATTTTTTTGTTATTTTGATTCGCCTGCTGCTTAAGTGGCATTTGAGTTGTTGCTTGGAATAAAGAGCAGGTGAAAGTTAACGAAGTAATTGATGAAAGTAAAAAGTTTAACCTTGGCTGCCACTCTCTATCATATAACCAGTTGTAAGTTTTAGTGCAAACAGACTAAATTATCGAAAAAACGGTCACCGGTAAATTCGTATAAGCCATATAACAGTAGGGTATAAATATAACAAGAATACTCAAATATTTTATTTGGGAACTTTGACAGTTGGTGTTGTTGCAGTAGAAATCAGTCCTTTTAAAAACTCATTAGAATTGAGATATTATTTTAATTGTTTTCAAAAATCCGCAAAAAAATCAAATAAATCAAAAATACTCTAAAGTAAACAGAAACAGTCACAAAATTAAAATTTTGATAAAAATTATTATTTTTTTTGATTGTTTTGGTAACTTTTGATAGTTTCCGAATTTTTTTTTTATATTTTTTATGATTATTTCTTTATGTTTTTTTGTGCTTTTGAGTATGGTTCGACGTGGAATGCATTATGTTGCCCCGGACAGTTGGTTTCCCATAAATGTCATAGTGGAGATTATCTGTGACGTTCTGTTCGTAGATCCTGATGGTTCATTCCTCCATCTTTTTGAGTCTCCTTTGTGAATTTATTGTTCCCATGCTGCTTGTTGAGGAACTCTCACGCTCCTTCTTCGTTATTACCCCAAACAAACAAACAAAATAAATTATTGACATTTCCTCCATTAAAAAAAAATGTATGGCGCGATATACAACAGGTATAGATAGCTTTTTGCCAACTCCGAATCGCATCTAAAAAGGAGATGAATTTTTGCTGAGAAGCCTTCCATGGCAGAAATACACTCAGAGAGTTTGCCAAACCACTGCCTAGAGCAACCACGTTTTGAAAAAACTTTGGATGTTACCTGGACTCGAACCTTGGAGCTTCGGTGTGGTATGCCGGCAACACTACCGCCACGCCACGGCGCCCGAAAATTGGTTGGTAAACATGAGTAGAAGTTTAGCTGACAAACAAATTTCTCCCATGAAGTAGTCTAGCAGCTTTTGGAACGGGTTTATTATAACAGTTATTGTCTCTAAATTTCCCAAGTAATCAAATAATAACTTTTATTAGCTAATAAAATTCATTAAAGATCAAAAAAAGTAATTGTATATATAATAATATCTACATATCTCTATGTAAAATAAAATTGTAACTGGTCGATGTCTGTAAATTGCAGATCTTCAATAAAATTTGATAGGAGCGTACATAATTAAGCCAATAGAAATCAAAGCAACAGTTTATAAAATTTTTGTCTGTATCTCTGTTTGTTTGTGCGCGCATCACTCAAAAACTGCTGAAAGGGATTGATTGGAACTATCGCCGTTCCATTACTAATTTTCTAGGCTACAGTTTAAGAAATGTCTTATTTCGATAACTGGACTGGTTTCGGAGTTATCGACCAAAATGTGGACCAGTGCTGACCCAAAAAGTGTTAGTACAATGTGGGTATCAAACTAAAGGTGGTAATGAATGCTCCAATAGGCGATATAATTAAGTTTCATATATCAACTATTTTCGGCGATATAATGACTAAAATCGAACTCAGTCTATTGTAGGTTCGTATACGCAGCGAAGCGTGGCCAGATTTTTTCTAACTACAAATCAAAAAAAATGTTTGGCTCAGTTGATGTTACACGTACCGCATTAGCATTTGGAGTTCAAATGATTTGTTTGATGTAAAATTACTCTATTCTGAAAGACTTGCACAATATTTTTCGTAGCTTTAAAATATTTAAATTATATTGCCTTTAAGCAGAACTACTTGGTATCAGAATTTAACGCAACCTAATTATTTGAGGTAGCATTATTATGCGCTCATTATCACTTTGTTCATCAAGTCGCTGCCATTTGCAAAACATTTAATAAACAAACCAAAAAATTAAAGCATAACTGTTTTTTTATTCTTTTTTTTATTTTTTGTGTCTAGGTTTTTGCGTTACTCTGCGATTGCCATTCGTTATGTTGGGGTTAACAAGTTTGTTTCTCATAATTTTTGTTGTTGTTGGCGCTGCAACTCCGCAACCGCCGCAACTCATTCATATATTTTCTGCTACAAAATTGTTGCGAACTTCTTTTCAATAATTTCATACAATAAAATTATGACCTTCCGCGTGCACAGCACCCCACGCGTTCATAACGACAAACTTTGCATGAGTCGCACATTAAGAGCGTTTTGCCGCTGCCAGCAAATTTGGAGCGAAACGCAATGCGCAAAACTTTCATCAACAAACTTTCATTCCAGTTCAGCGGTAAACTAAACTATGCGCCGAATTGTTGCTGGATGCGTGCTGATGTGTTGTTTGTGTTGTTGTGCATGAGTGCGAGTACGAGTGCGGAAGAAACAATTTTAAAACAATGGCGGGTGTTGGGGGTGTGCGTTGTCGGTGACTTGTTGCGGAAGAAGTGGAACACAAGAGGAAAGATTGGCCAACGGAAGCCCAAACCGAGAAATTCTTCATTTGTTCTCTTCACCGCTAATTAACAACTGCTCTCAAGAACAAAAACATGCAGCAAATATGCGGGAAGCTGGAGCAGGCAGCAACAACAGCTCGCAACAATAATAAGAACAACATGTCGAGTAGTAAGCATAACCACAGCAGCAACCATAGTAACAGTTGCAGCAAGACCAATGGCGGCGGCAGCACAACAATAAGCAGTTGAAATGCCAACGACAATAACCGAGCAATGAGCAACAACAACAACCACACTGGCTACATTGTGGTGACAGGCGAAAACCAGAAAATGAAGCCACAGCGCAATGTCAGCGCAACGAGAAGGATTATACAGCAGTTGAATAGTTAGGGTTTGCGTGCAAGACTTTCCAGGGGGGTTGCCCATATATGTATAAATGTATATTTCTATTAGAAAGAAAATTTGTTAGCTTTAGAGTGATTCATTCTCTTTAAGAAGGTTCAGAGCAAAACAGATTATTTGTTCGTGTTGCATTCAGTTCCCTTCCAATTTGATGCATCCCTTTTCGATTGCAGAAAATTTGGTACTCTCTATTTCGAAAACATATGCCAAAGTGCTCGAAAGTTAGAAAATTCTATTGGACAACAAAATAGCTAACGGAAAGCCACAAAAATGTAATACCTTTGGTTATAATAAAACCTTTTTTCATCAAGAAATCATTTTTATCGCAGAAAGAGTAAAGTAATCGCTGTTGACAGAAAATTATTGAAGAATGTTAGATAGAATAATAAATGTTTGAGCTTGGAATTATTTATATATTTATAAAATTTATATTTTATTAAAAAAAAAGAATAAAAATTAACTGTCCGAAGAGCCACGTTTGAACCTGTGGACGCAGGAGTGGTAGTCGAGATGCCTATCAGCTGCGCTACTAAGACTGTTGTTAAGATTTATGCAATATTGTTTTTGTATTTTGCTTTGCGTTTGAAATTTGTGAAGCAGTAATCTTTGAAGTAATTCGAACGAACTACAGAGTATCGATGTATATTAAAATCGAATTTTGCTTTCGATTAGAATAGAACTACGGCGTATGGGCCCAGGTCACAGCTCTTACGACCACTCACTTAATTTTTTGCTGGATGAAAATTACCAAGGTCAAGAGAGTGCATTTCAACAGCGTCATGCTATGCGCTCTTTTGCATGTTGCATGCCAGTTTTTAATGAGATACTTTTTTGATGGTTGTAACTACATAAAATAGAAACTTTTCACACGCTATACATACATACACACACGCACAAATAGAATCCATAGCTTACCTCTAGGGAGTTTTAGCCGTTCAAGGAGGATAATCATGGAGTTCTAAATTGAGAAACATAGCAGCCGTATTACTGCAAGTATAAAATATATACATTTTTTTAAAGCCTTGTAATAAGCTCTTAATGATGCAATGAAGATCTCATGATAAGGGCTAAGATCACATGGCCTATCAGCCTCACATATAGAGTTGCCTCTCAGAGAGTGAGTCAACCTTCATAATTACTCTGCAACAACAGCGATTAGTCTAAAATTAATCCGGAACGAGTCGCAACTCTGCAAAGAATGTGATTAGTCTAGGAAGGATCCGGGATGAGTCGCAAAGGAGCATGCGACCAATGCCATTTTTGATCTGTTTGTATGGATTGGAGTCATATCTTTTTGTTTGGCCATGCCCTACGAAGAGACTAATTGGCCCCTTTCATGCCCAAAAGGGTAGTGTAGGACAGATTCACTTTGTTCCCCTACGGATAAGGTCGGACAAGTTTATTTTCAACGCCTGAAAGTAGGCTACAGAATTTAAAATCTACTTATCCCTACAATGCCTATAACGGAATAGTAAGGATCAATTGTAGCCCACTGTAGACGAAAGGTATTGATCCCGGATTACTCTCTTTAGAGAAAAGTCCCACGATTTTTTGCATGGTAGTGACATCGAGACAGCATAAAACGGTGTATTATAAGCAATGTCGTAACAGTTTTGACTAAAGTAAAACAGTTTTAAACCCAACTGGCAGTAATAGTCCCTTACACGGAGCTGCGACCATTGCTGTGACGTTAAAAAGTTGAGCCACTAGGCAGGTGGAACAAATTGTCGGTAATCGCCAAATTCACCAAAAAGCACGACTTCGAAATAATTAATACTTGAAGATAGTGCTGGAAAACTTAATATATTTAACTATAAAGTTATATTTACTACAAAGTACCAAACGTCACTAAAGCGTCACTTTAAAGTCGTGGCAAAATTATGATTACCAAGCATTTCATGTTAAAATTTCTGCTGCCACCTCATGTTTCCTTCTGCAACTTGCTTATATTTGAACCATTGTTGCCAATGCAAAGGCAATCCCTTTTGCGCCAATCACGTATTCCCTTTTCCGTTACCATTACTTTGGGTAAGTTGAAAGCTGTTTGCACATTTTTTGGCGGGCACGTGTACTAAATAATGTGAGATGTAGTAGACCAACTTGTTATGTTCACACGAAGGATTAATTATTGCATGAATTTAGAATCGAAGGATCAAATTTAATTCCGGTTACATATTTAACTTAAGTGAAAAAAATTCATTGTAATATAAATTTGGGTTTCTTGCTCCGTAGTAACAAAATCCTAGTCATGCATTGCTAAACAAAACATGCCAGCCCTCCTTGGCGAAAACAGTTTGGGGATCTTTCAACTATTTTTTTCACCTCTATTGGGACCTACTCCTACTTGTCCTTAATTGATTAACATACAAAATACGCTTACTGAACACTTATCTCTACAAATAATGAAATTGTGGCAGATTTATGTCAACAGATTGAGTCAACAGAATCCAAAGCAACAGCTTCTAGCATTTTTGTTTGTCTGTCTGGATGTTTGTTCGTGTATCCCTAAAAGTTTACTAATTAGAATTGAAAGCAATTTCCACCGTTACATTACTGGATGTCTAACTTGAAATCTGAGATACCACTTATTTCGATAATTCTAAAAGTCTCTGAGTTATCGACCAATATGTAGATCAGGGTGACTTAAAATGTGTTAGCACAATATGGGTAACAAACGAAAAGTGCTTATGAGTGCTGCAAAAAGCGATGTAATTAAGTATCATATATCAATAGTTTTTGGAGTTATAGTGATTAATTTTCTTAGATATATATAATAATAATGATCTCAACTTAACTAAACACATACAATTCGCTTTGAGGTTGATCTGATTAGCCACAAACAATTTAAATGCGATTGATTAGCAACATCAATTAGTACATAAATATTATGCAATCAGTATGTCAATGAGGTGCGTCAATTACAGTGAACTATAAATAAATCAGTTTCGCATACATTGTAATTTGTATCAAACGATGAGCTTGCATTACCCTCAGCTGCGTCTGATCAACAAGCAGTGCAAGGAATTCCCAGGCAGCAACTGTGTCTCAGCTGCGATTTATTGCGCTACGCCCTCAATTACGCAAATATAAACAGATACGGAATATAAGCACAAAAGGCAAGGTTTCTTGCGGATAAATAATTGAGATAGTAAGAGTGTGCGTCACCGCACACACACAAATCAACACTGACGCCTAATGTTATTTATGTACACTAAACTAACGAGATTACTAAAATCAACATTATAACATAAAATAAATTAAAATAAAATAAAATAATTTAAAATAAAATAAAATAAAATAAAAAAAAATAAAAAAAATAAAATAAAACAAAACAAAATGAAATAAAATAAAATAAAATAAAATAAAATAAAATAAAATAAAATAAAATAAAATAAAATAAAGCTAAAACAAATAAAATAAAATAAAATAAAATAAAATAAAATAAAATAAAATAAAATAAAATAAAATAAAATAAAATTAAATAAAATTAAATAAAATGAAATAAAATAAAATAAAATAAAATAAAATAAAATAAAATAAAATAAAATAAAATAAAATTAAA
>OX465290.1:11560000-11830000 GCA_949987695.1 Merzomyia westermanni | reverse complement strand
CACTTGTTGGCCAAACCAATTTTAATTTTAGTTAAATGTGCGCTGCGCTTAGACCGATGAATGAACAAATAAAAATAGAATTAAATTGACCACGGCTTGCTATTTGTGTGTAGCCACACACATTTGATTGAATAGTTTGTAAACGATAAAAGTTTTATTTTATTGACTGGACTAAAATAGAAAATAATGCAGAATTGTTGACCCATGACACACATTGACATGCAACCGACAACAATTGCTGTCAACCAATTCCAAAAAATACCTTTGCATGTACGTCAACCAACACATCAACCAGTTTGTATTGGGTACCCAATAAGCAAAATACGTTTACTATAAGCTTACTATAAACTTACTTTAGCAAGCTTTTCGTGTAGAAAACGTTTACGTTTGGAAAAATTTGTCGAATCAACGAAAGTGATCCCTTTTTAAAAGCTCCAATTTAGGCAACGACAGTGAAAACGGGCCAGTAGCCTAATGAATATGTACTCCGCAGGTTGCTGGTTCGAAACCCGTTAATTTCCTCAACTTTTCTTATTAAATAAATTATTATAATTATTTTAAAATTGGTTTTATAGTTATTTCAGTTCCATTTGTTACTTGTTTCACAATTTAAGTATAATAAAAACAATTAAAACAAGTAAGGACGGCACTGTCTTCGGCTGTGCCGAAGGCTTTATACCTTTCATGAATACATGCAAACTTAAATACGCATTGTTTAAAGTTCTCTAAAACTTTGTCAGCAATACATTTATTTTTCGATCTTGATGAATTTTTTACGAAATCTTTTACTATCCATAAGAAAATATCTCACCAAGTTTCAAGTTTTAATCTTTTAAAATGAGGGAGAAATGGCCATAAGCCTCTTATCTGAACGATCGGTTGTATGGGATATACACTATATATAGCTCCGATATTGGTGATTTTTTTACGAAATCTTTTTCTATCCATAAGAAAATATCTCACCAAGTTTCAAGTTTTAATCCTTAAAAATGAGGGAGAAATGGTCATAATCCTCTTATTTGAACGATCGGTTGTATGGGAGATATATGCTATAGTGACCCGATTATACCGGATCCGACAAATGTCTAATATAATACAAAAATACATCCGTGTGCCAAATTTCATCGAGATATCTCAAAAATTGAGGGACTAGTTTGCCTTCAAACAGACGGACGGACAGACGGACATGGCTGTATCAACTCAGTTCATCGTCCTGATCAATTTGGTATACTTAATGGTGGGTCTATCTCTTATTTTTCTAAACGTTACAAACATCGGACCAAAATTAATATACCATTTAATGTTCATGAAAGGTATAAAAATATTCGACGCGATCTTTTTTACCAATTTGTGGCGTGCTGCTTCCAATTTTTTATACAAATTGGCGAGAGCTACTATTTTTGGCAGACTCCAAAGGGTATCTGCAAAGCAAAGCAAATGAATTTTTGCCAAGAAGCCTTCCATGGCAGAAATATCCTTCGACTCCGTTTTCAAAAACCTTTTTCAAACCACTTTTGATATTACCTGTCCCTGGCCTCGAACCTTGGGCATTTCGGTGTGGTAGACCGGCAACATTACCGCTACACCACGTCGCCCACATAATAAAGTTCATATAAATCAAGTAGGTAAATTATTTATCATTATTTGTGAAAACTGCCAAACTGTTCACCCCAAGTTAATTCCCCAAGCCTAACATACAATTGTGAAAACAAATTTTAACGATTGTGAAATTTTTTAGTTACAAACTCGTTTGGAAAACACTGATTTCAACGTTTGGAAAATATTGTTTAATAAATTAGCTTACTTCATTGTTTATTGGGTAAATTCATGCAAAATTATTCGTGTGATGACACTAGTTTAACAGCTTTTGCTCCTCCATTTCACCAGCGAACACGTAATGGAGATTTGGTGACCAAGCTTTTGTGCAAAACTAGGTTGAGTGATGGAAGTACTGGCAGCTTTCAATGTGTTTGTAGTACAGCAGAAACCATGCAACAACGAGACCTTAAATACAAACAAACAAACTTTCATACATACGGACACAGTTTCGAAATTGTAAAGCGCGTTTTGGATATCCTCAATTCGCAAATAAATCACCGTCGAGTGCAAATGGGCGAAGCTCTTCTAGTCTTCCACCGCCCACCTTCGGGCCATTCGCTCATCACTTAATGTGCTCATACCAATCCAACGGTTTCTCATCAATTTACGTTACTTGCTAGTTTTGTGTTTTGGTTTTCGCCGAAATTGCAATAAAAATTTCAGATTTTGAGAAAAATGTAAAACCAAACATTGCCAATTGAGAAAAATGTGCGATAATGGTTTGGTGTGAATATTTTCAGCTTCCATGGCACGGACATTGTTGTTGTTGTTCGTTGTGAATGAAGTTGAAGTTGGAATTACATTGTAAGGAAGGAAACCGGAATTTTTGCACAAAAAGTGAGAAAACTTTAATTTTAACGTGTTTTTGAAATATTTACGTCTTCTTGTTTTTGTTATTTTTTTAGATGCACAGTATGTATATATGAGTGACGTTAATCCTGTGATGGCGCTTTCTACAATAACCTGATTTTCGGGGATTGCAATATGTTATTTATTTCTAAATATATGTGATTTTATATGCAAGTTTTTTACTATATTTAAGTTTTTTTATTTTATTTTATTTTATTTTATTTTATTTTAATATACTTTTATTTTATTTTATTTTAGTTTATTTAATTTAGTTTTATTTTATTTTATTTAATTATGTTTTGTTTTCTTTTATTTTTTTATTTCCTTTTAATGTATTTTATTCAATTTTATTAATTTAATTTAATTTAATTTATTTTATTTTAATTTAATTTAATTTAATTTAACTTAATCTATTTTTAATTTAATTAAGTTTTATTTAATTGAATTTAGTTTAATTTAATTTAGCTTAATTTAATTTATTTTATTTTAATTTATTTTATTTTACTATACATTTATTTAATTTTATTTTATTATACTTTTATTTTATTTTATTTTATTGTAGTTTATTTTATTTTATTTTATTATACTTTTATTTTATTTTATTTTATTGTAGTTTATTTTATTTAGTTTTATTTTATTTTATTTAATTATGTTTTGTTTTCTGTTATTTTTTTATTTCCTTTTAATGTATTTTATTCAATTTAATTAATTTAATTTAATTTAATTTAATATAATTTAATTTAATTTGGTTTAGTTTAATTTAATTTGATTTAGTTAAACTTAATTTAATTTAATTTGATGTAATTTGATTTAATTTAACTTAATTTAATTTAATTTAATTTAATTTAATTTAATTTAATTTGATTTAATTTAATTTAATTTAATTTAATTTAATTTAATTTGATTTAATTTAATTTAATTTGATTTAATTTAAATTAACTTAATTTAATTTAATTTAATTTAATTTAATTTAATTTAATTTAATTTAATTTAATTTAATTTAATTTAATTTAATTTAATTTAATTTAATTTAATTTAATTTTATTTAATTTAATTTATTTAATTTAACTTAATTAAAATTTTTTATTTTAATTTTTTTTATTGTATTTTTTTAATTTAATTTAATTTTATTTTATTTTATTTTATTTTATCTCAGTGTCCGAGAAGGGGTCTGATGAGAAGTTGGCCACTTCGAAACATGTCATCCCATACCATTGCTGTGCATAACGTTGTAATTTTCCCTCTAATATCAATTAACAAACAAAACATAAAAATTCGAGCTTTGCTCCAACAACAATCACCATAATTATTTTATTTTATGTTATTTGTTATGTGTTATAAGTTTTCGAAATAGGACTATAACTATAGCCTGTATATGTTTGTTGCTTTCAATTTTTCCTCTAATCAAAAATAATAATTATTAACTAAGAATTATTATCAACTGGTCTTGAGCTCGTTATATATACTTACAAAAATATTTTATTTTATATTATATTTAAAATTCGATAGTTTCTCAAACAAATTCTTCACTTCTTCAAGCTAAACTGTGGAGTAGTAACTAATATCTGGATCCCTTAACTAATATTGGAAGTCCCGAATTTTTAAAAATCAAAAAAATTTACACACCTAGTACGTATATATTATCGTGCTTGTAATTGAAAAAGTTTAATGGATTTTATTCAAATTCGGTTGATATTATGCTGTGGTTATGGTGCCATTAGCTGTTACTGTCGTTTGCACAATCAACTACAATTCAATTCGTTGTTGGTACACTATATTAACAGGTATATGTATGTGTTAGCGAATGATTTGTGGGCGACAGTCGGTGCTGCCCCAGGCGTGAATTCATTTATTTTTCACACCACAAATCCTTTCAAATCAATTTGGATGAATCAAATGTGAATATTTTATCGAGCGGAAAGAATTATGATTTCATTTGTTGATTTTTATATTTTGCATCAGCATTTGACTAAATTTTTTCATTCGTTAAATCTACGTCTGGGAAAAATGTCAAAAAAGTATAGAACTATAGGATTGTTGGTGTGGAAATTGCTAATAGGCTTTCAAAGGCGGCAGACATCGCCCTACCCACAACATTTTCATCTCGGCCCACATCTAATACAATTCTATTATATTTAGATATGTATCTTATATGTAGATTTCATTCCAGTATTCTGTTTTATCTTAGTGAATAGAGTATACAATAAACATTTGAAAGGGGCAGAGACGCAAAGGAATGCATCCCTTTAGCGATTTAAAAAAAGATCTCGAAATTTTCTCCGCTTGAAATAGCATGTAAATCCAGCAACGCTTGTGCCTATGGTGCTAGATAAAACAGGTCTGATCCTCCCTTTACACTTTCAAACTTTTTCCGCTTAGAGATTTAGAGTAAGACGCAAAAGTACGAGATTGACTCTTTGAAAAAAAAAAAAAAATATTTTGTATCGATTTCAACAAAAGGCGTTAGATTAAAAAAGAACAAACCAAAAAATGAACACGAAATTTCAACTAAATTGTTTGACGGATATTTTAAAAAGAACAAAACTAAACACTGAGGATGGCGGCACGCCGCAACCGGCTTGTCACAAAACCCAATTTGACGGAAAACTGTTGCGATATACATTGCGTGGGTAATCGATTACACACAAAACCGATTAAACATATACTTTTAGAGACAGCACACATGTCATGCACTGCTATGCCATTCAAGTATAACTAAGCCTTAAAACTTGCAACATCTGAGCAGACCTGTTGAAATTGATTAGTAATTAGTAATCAATTAATCATACGGCTTTTTTACTTAGTAAAGATTAGTTACGTGTTTTTCAAGAAACGGCAATTATTAACTGATTACGATTAAAGCAATAAAAAACAATTAAAAAACACAAAAATTATCAAAAAAAAGTTGTTTTGATTACTTTTGATTATTATTTTATTTTGTAAAATTTTTTTTTTACATAATTTTTTTTACATTAAGATTAAGGCATGTAATAAATTTTTAAAGAAATTTTTGAAAAAAGGCATGGCACCGCCCAGTTTTGATTGATTCAAATTTAGAAATATTATTAATCATACCCCAAACACCGTTCAAGATATCCAAACGAAATTCAGCCACGCCCCCTTTTATATGAAAGATTTTGAAGAAGATCGTAGATA
This sequence comes from Merzomyia westermanni, assembly GCA_949987695.1. Classification (NCBI taxonomy): domain Eukaryota; kingdom Metazoa; phylum Arthropoda; class Insecta; order Diptera; family Tephritidae; genus Merzomyia; species Merzomyia westermanni. The sequence continues at coordinate 11,824,396 of OX465290.1, read as the reverse complement.
TATTAAATAGGCAATAACTTTGGGTAAAATACATGCTTTACATCATTTATATTTCACTTTTAAAGTTTCCGTAAACTAAGAAATCCAAAAAATAAAAAATTTTGAAATTGGGCATGGCCCCACCCCTTTTATAGTGGACTATTCCACAAAACTTTTTATGCCATAACTCCGCCAAAAACTGATTCGTCGAAACGAAATTTTGTGATTATGTTCAATATATAAATGTAACTGTTTGTTGTGAAAATGTGTGAAATCGGTTCATGTCCACGCCTAGTTTTTAAAAAATTTTTAAAAATTTGTTTGTAAAATTTAAAAAGCGATATTTCTACAACTAAGCAAGTTATATCAATCAGATTTTGCACACATAATAAGCTTGTTTAGAAAAACTCGACCGTAAAAAAAGTGTTTGTAAATTGTGAAGAAGTAGGCGTGGCGTCGCCCACTTTTCAGCATACAAATTCTGCTATTTTCAAAGGCAATCGCTCATAATTTAATATTGATATTTCAAAAAAAAAATTGGTCAACTGCTTCTCAGTAGTATGTTTTATACTCGTGCCAAAAATTAGCCAAATCGGAAAACACACAAGCAAAATATTCGGCCACGTATTAATAGCCCACTGCAATAGCGAAGTTATATATTTTTTTTGATTTTCATACCTTTCGCAAATATTAAATGTATGTAAGTATGAGAAGAAGAAGAGTAAAGTTCACTGTAATGATCAGCACGATGAGCGCAGTCGATTTAGCCATGTCCGTCTCTCCGTCCGTCTGTATGTCTGTCCGTCTGTCTATTTGAACGCAAATACGAGCTGAAAGTATTAAAATAGACCTGCGTAAATTGGGTTGCCATTGTAGATCACTACTAGGTATATAATGTTCGATTTCACCCGAAATTAGACGTCCTTTCTTGTTTTTGTTTATTTTTGATTTTTTTTTAAATAATTTTTTTTTAATTGGAAAATAGTTATTAAACATTGAAAGTAATGGTAATCAATAATTAAATGGATTCTCAAGAAAGTAATTAATCAAACTGGTAATCATTACGATTAGTAATCATTATTTAACAGGTCCGCTTCTGACTAAGAGATGACCATTTTTACTTTCTTTCTTGCGCTCTCATTAGTCTTATTATTTCGGACTGATTCCGACTCATACGGAATCAGTTTCGAAATTGTAGTTAGGCAATCAAGAAGATTGGCATTATATATCGTGAATTGATTTATTTTGTTGTGTTGATCTTCCGACAGGGTAGTAAGCTGATTTTTGTTGGAACGATTTTCCGTCATCCCTTGTCAAGTTTGGTTTTGTGACAAACCGGTTTCGGCGTTCTGCCATTTTCAATGCCTAGTTTCGTTCTCGAAACTAGGCATTGAAAATGGCAGAACGCCGAAACCGGTTTGTCACAAAACCAAACTTGACAAGGGATGACGGAAAATCGTTCCAACAAAAATCATCGTGAATTGACTTAATCGAGTTCTAGCTGAATTTGTAATTTGGTCAAGAAATTGCCACTAAATCTCTAAAATGAGTATTTTATTTTCACATTTTCTAAAGTTTTTCGTTTTTCATTTTGCAAAACGTTTGCGCTATTCCCATTTATCCGTGGTTACTCGCGTTGTTGATGGCCGTGAGTTTAAGCGTTGTAAAATATGTGAAAATGGGTTTGTAATGATCGTCGTAAATATGAAAGTTTGCTGTAGCATCTGTTTGATTTCCGCTTTTAGCTGATGTTTTAGAGATTTCAGCGCGTTGAAAAATGTGCAGAATTTATTGCTGCCGGTAACTAAGGTAAATCGTTTCATTTGGTTTGCACTTGGCTGAGCGGCCAGACACAAAAAGCAAACTACTATTTGTATTAAGTCCGGATTAAAGTTTAGTTTCAAATAAAAATTGTTTGCGAAAGCGAGCTGCCATGGATTTAATGTCGTAAACGCCATCATACGTACATACTTCATAAGAGACGTCTCATACTCCAAAGCTCGCCGTTAGTACGAATATCGCATTAAGCTTACAAAAGTGGATTTCTTTGCAGAGTTTTAGTTTCACTACGCAAATATGGATCAAATCGTAATGCCTTAATGCACAAACTTTATTTTCAAATCCACTTAATTAACACTTCCACTATTGCACATTCGCTCAATCACGAAAGTAAATAACCAAAAAATGGAAAGGCAAATTTTGTGTTGGCGCCATAAATGTTTACCTGAAACTTAAGCGAGAAACTTAAGAACTTGAGTGCGTGACGGGGTGGTGGAGCAAGCAATGACGTTTACCTGTGCAAACTGCTTCTCATGAGGGACATACACACGAACATGCGCTTGTAACCAGTAAAAAGCCCTTTTCGGTTACAACATCGTCTTAAGTTTTCTTCACTGAAAACTCGGTTGTGATAAATTATATTTGCGTTGAACTGTAGTACCAGCATGTCAGCGGCCGTCAGTTGTCGTCTTGTGGTCGCCTAACTAAGAACTCCTTTACTAAGAGACCGAAATAAGGGAGGTTGCTGGTTGGATGCATAGAATGTGTCTAAATGCGTTGTTAGCACTTTAATTAGCAAATTGAGTTATTATTAAGTTGTAGAACTCTCATTGTGTTTGGGAGTTATTTACAAAAGGAATAAATTCGAAAATTTGGGATTGATAATTACGAGCTTGAATGGACTCATTCGACGCGTTGTGGTGGCACGGAAGTGGTAGTTAGAGATTCAGTTTCACAGAGTCGTTTTAAGAAATGCTTGTGCCTATATGAGATTAAATCGCTCCTCATAGCTCGAATTTTCCAACTACTCTTGAACTAGTCCTAAACAAAAACCCTAACTTTAATTTATAGAAAAACAATAATGCGATCCAAAGGCGGATTTTGATTTTTGTAGATGTGGAGCTACGCGCCTGAAGCAATTCAAATGAGCAAATGGCTAAGGCTTAGCTGTATTAAATAGGAGTTATCTTTAGCTGCTTTTCTGAGTGTCGGCTGATATGTTGTGTATCCTGTTGATGGTTTTAGTTTCATTGGTCTTGGGACCAACACGTGTTGGAATGACAGGGGATCGTCGCACTTACCACACTACCGCTTTGCATCCTATCTTATACCTCCGCTCAACTGACTTACATACATTTACTGTGTACCTTTTCTCAAACCGCCCTGAGGCTTAGGGAGTTTGTGTGCTGGAAGGATACTGATCAAGTTCATATAGACTATTGTCCTTAAAAACTGAGGAGGAGTGCTACTACTATCCTACCGGGTATAAATGATTGAAGACGGTCGAGGTTGCTGCTGATAGTGGCATTCAAAGCTACACCGACGAATCAGAGATGCATTTAGGTGTGGTGGTCTTAATATTTTCGGAATATCTTAATATTACTTCGTCATTCAGACTCCAGTCGCATTACAGTGTGCTCCAAGTAGAAGTTCCTGCGATTTCGCAAGTCTGTATATAACTCGATGACCGGAACATAACTGGTATGGTGGCTATCTTCTTCGCGAGCCAGGCGACAATGCACGCATGCAAGCAAATTTTGGCTTTAACCGACTTGCTGGGAATCTCCCGAAGTGTGTGCATTTCCGTAAATATCTCACGAACTGTTCGATCTATGGAAAAAATTCCTTCTAGAGTTTGTTTGTTACAAAACGTTCAATGGAAAATGTCTTGATAGACTTTTTTGTTAATGTCTCATCAATTTCATCATCTTCGATTGTGGCAACGGGTTCGACATGTTCTCTGGTTTCTTGCCCGATTTCTCCATTTAATAGGATAGAGAAGTGATACGTCCATAATCTTAGTATTCTCTGAATATCGATAGTCAAGTCGTCTATCTCATTTTTATAGCAGCGCGCCCGAATGTAAAAGCGCCAGTCATTCGGCGTATTTTTGGTTAGTATCTCAAGCTTTCCGAACTAACGCTTTCTGCTCGTTTTTTTTCAGACACCTCCTCGTTTTATTCGCTGCCGACGAAGCTCTGTATGCAGCGTTATTTCTTTCCATGACAACGCAGCATTCTTCATCTTACTAGGTGTTTCTTCGAATCCGCCGGTTTCCTGTTATTTCTTCAGCGGCGGTTGGAGAGCACAGAGTTGTGCTCCCACTGCTTCTCCAATCCACTGAGTGGACTTGTGCTCTCAGAGAGCAAGTATGTGAGACGATATGCGACATTATTAGCTATTTTTTGGGATTAGAACTTTTCAAGGTACAGCTTTCCTTGCCTTTTCTGTCATACAGAGGCTAGTACGAGCTCTGGCTGCTATTAACTACGATATTGTTTGTTAATCGAGCTCACAGTCAAATAAATTTAAAAGTTGCCTAGTACTACAAAAATAAACTACGACATTTCACCGCACCTAGAATGCTCAAATGTTCCGTTACAAGTACTGCTCTATACCCGAAAGATTCGCTACATTTTCGTTACTGAGGTAGCGTTACTCTTTGTATCCCACGTTTCGGTTACAGTTCTGAGCTCTTACTCTGTATTTCTATTCGAAAGTATTTTTCACTCGAAATCAAAAATCTATTCTAATATATAGCAGTACTCTGCGGTTTGTTCGAATTTACATTAGAAATTATTCTACAATGGTACGCATCACTGGATCACAAATTTCAGACGCTAAGCGAAATACAAAAATCAATTGCATAGATCTTAAGTACCGTATTTGAATTTTTTTTATCCAGTTTTCTACCTAACATTCTTCAATTATTTTTTGTCAAAAGGGATTGCTAAGCGATAAAAATTACGAAAAAAAAACACTAATTGTTTTATTATAATCATAAGAAACTAAATTTTTGTGGATTTCCGTTTCGTAAATAGTTGTCAAATAGAATTTTTTTAACTTAAGAACACTATGGTTTGTGTGTTTTCGAAATAGGGAGTACCAAATTTTCTACAATAGAAAGGGGGATGCATCAAATTCGAAGGGAACAGAATAGAACCCGTTTTACTCGCAAATTTCTAACAGAGTACGAATCACTCGAAAGCAAACACATTTTCTGTCCAATAGAACTACATAGTAAGGGCCCTGTTCTTGTAACCATCGTTGTGAAAAATTTTTTCTCGGTCTGATACAATTGAGTAGCTTATCTCACAGTTTCGTTACCCCTTTCTGTATCGCATGTTTTTCATGCAAAATTTCTTTCAGCACACAAAGCTTTAACTCCAAGAGCGCTTGTAATCATACTTCCTAATACATTTTTAATTTAAAGACAACATTTTATTAATCAAAGCTGTTAGAAAAGTAATTTTGCGAATCACAATGTTAAGTTTCCATAAGTCACTTTAATCCGCTCAAATTATTTGCTTAGCAGCTTTTTCTCACTGCAGCCTCTTTTTTATATATATACCAATTTCATTTGAAGAATAAAAGAAAATCTAACAACAAAAAAACTCACACCCAAAGTCGTCGCTACCTGAAATCCATGCACAGTTGAATCTGTTTCAATTACTTACTTTGCTGAGCGTCGCGTCGTCAATTGGGTGCTACACAGATGTCCTGGTTGTTGTAAATATGTTCGTGAAGTTGTTCGATGGTGTTTTGTTGTAACAGCTGTGGAGCTGGTGTAAGCGCTTGAAGTAAAGCACGGCGTGTAATGGAACACACACAACGATTAACTGTTACGCATTTGACCCATATTCGCTGCGTTCCCGCGTACGCTTACCCGCTTCGTATCTCCAACAGAACTCCATTTGTTCTACTGCTGCTTCCATTTACAAAACCATAATTCGCGTTTCGTAGCTGAAAATTGCTTTGTCAGCTCGTTTTTGCCCAGGGCGCAAATATGAATTTGTGCCAATTTTTTTATTTTTATACCTAGTAGAGCTACGTACGCAAGGTATATTAACTTTAGTCGCTTAACGGAAGTATGTAACGGCATAAACGGATCGAGATAGATATTTACTTATATATATCAAAAGGAGGAGGAACAAAGAGTACATTTTGAGAAATCTTAATGGAGTTTGGTCTGAAGGTTCATTGGCACTCATCTCCGAGCGCTATTTAAAATGGGCGAAATCGTCTAATAACCACACCCAATTTTTATGTACATAGAATATTTTCGAATATACAAAAAAGTGATTATCCAGTATATAATACACTTATAAGGATACAATTTGGTGTGTACATTAACGTTAAGGCAGAAAATAAGTTTTGCAAGAAATTTTTGAAAATGGGAGTGGCACCGACCACTTTTGATTAAGTCAAATTTAGAAATATTATTTATCATATATGAAAATTCTGATATTTTTAAGGGCAATTGCTAGTAGTTTCAACTAGATATTTTAATGAAAATTAGTCAGCTGCTTTTCAATTGTATGTAGTATAGTCCTGTAAAAAATTAGGGAAATCGGATAACACACAAGCAAAATATCCGGGCAAGTTGTTAGTACCCCACTGCAATGGGGAAGTTTTATACCATTTTTGTTATGCATACCCTTCATGAACATGAAATGTTTGTAAGTATGAGAAGAAGAAGAGACGGCCCCATCAATAAGTAAACTGAAATAATAAGGACGATGAGCTGAGTCGATATAGCCATGTCCGTCTGTCTATTTCAACGCAAATTTTTCAAACATAAAATGTGCATGTATTGGTTAGCAGTTTTTGATAGGGAAGCTATTTCTATTCAAATAAATTAATTTATCCCTTAAAACTCAACACTCAGCTGGCTTTTAAAATACGAACTAAAAAGTATTAAAATATACCTGCGTAAATTGGTATGCCATAATAGATCACTACTAGGTATATAATGTTCGGTTCCACCCGAAATTAGACTTCCTTACTTGTTTTTTATTTTCGTATTAAATTTTATTTCTCTCTTTAGTTCTGCTTTTTCTTATATTTCCTTTTATCTAATTGAGATCAGTTTTATATTTTTAATGCAGCGTTTTGGTTAAAATTTTTTTACGAAGAAAATAGCCAAACTCAGGAGCGAAAACGCTTTTGTTGATTTTGTCGCGCAAGAATAAGTTTTAATTATTTGTTCGTATTAATTTCGATGAATGAGATCTGAGCATGACTTTTCAACTTTTCAGCGTTTTAGAATAGCAGATAATGCTTACGAGTAGTTTGGTAAATATTTAAAACTACACTTTGAATTCCATTTTAATATGAAAATTTTAATTTAAAAACTTTCAAGTGCGTCATTGCTATCAAAAAGTAATGAGATAAATTTGTAAAATTGTATGCGTATGTACCATGTGTTAAGTGCAAATAGTCCGAAATGCATTTGAGTTGGGGCGCAACGGAGAAAGATCATGTCTTATGAGGGGCTTGGACTAGTTTTTATAGACAAATTGGTATGCAGCCGGATAAAATAAAGATTTAAATAATAAGATAAAATAACATACAATAATTTAAAAAACATAAAAAAATAAAATAAAATAAAGTAAAATAAAAAATAAATAAAATAAATAATATAAAAAATAAAAATAAATTAAAATAAAATAAAATATAGCCAAATAAAAGAAAAAAAGCAAAATAAAATAAAATAAAATAGAATAAAATAAAATAAAATAAAATAACATAAAAGACAAACAAAAATGAGATAAAACAAAATAAAATATAAAACAAAATTAAATCAAATAAAAAATTAAAAAAAGTTTTATAAAAATTAATAAAATAAAATTCAAAAAATTAAATATAATAAAATAAAATTAAATAAAATAAAAAAATAAATAATATAAAAAAAAATAAAATTAAAAAAATCGGCAAAAACATACTCAACTGTTTCCTCTCAGATTGAGATCGAAATATCGACAAATAAAATTAGAAATACAAAAAAACATTTAATATTGTATTTCAATTTGAAAAAGGTCTTGAGCTCAACAAACACTTTTCACAAACTTTAAAATAAAGTAAAATAAAACAAAATAAAATAAAACATAGTCAAATAAAATAAAATAAAGCCAAATAAAGTAAAATAGAATAATATAAAATAATATAAAATAATATAAAATAAAATATAAAATAAAATTAAATCAAATAAAAAAAGTTTAACAAATTTTTATTAAAATAAACAAGATAAAATTAAATTAAAAAAACATAATAAAATAAAATAAAATAAAATAAAATAAAATAAAATAAAATAATATAAAATAAAATAAAAAAAATAAAATATTAAATAAAACGAAAAAATAATATATTTTATATAAAATAAAATAAAAAGAAAAAATAAGAAAATAAAATACAATAAAGCAAAAAAAAGAAAATAAAATAAATCTTGTTTATTTACTTTGCTACTACCGCCATAACTAGTACCCCAAGCGTTACTTGTCCACTATCGCGCTACAGGATATACTCGTATATTAATATATACTCGTATATGAGTCTGCTGGTAATGACGAGCTAAAATACATTGGTAGCCATATATATTTCTCCATATTTGAAAATTTTACTCGCCCACAACGCGCAACACAAACTTTTTGAATAAAAATGCAAATATTGAAAGACAACGACAACAATAAATGCCACAACTGAAACAAAAACCAACATAAAATGTGCTCTCTGCAATGCATTGGAAAAAGATAAAACCGTAATTGGGAAAGCCGATTGGTCTGGAAATTGTTAAAAAAAAAGGTGAGACTGCGAGTATCTTTCACACATTCCGGCGTCCATTTTTTGTAGATGGACTCTATAAAGACATTGAGTAAGGTCAGGGTTACAAAAACAGTCCGTATACAAATATTTGGTGTCAGCGATGTTATAAGCAAAGTTTATTTTGGACTTCTTGTTTTTTACAACATGACTACAAAAGATCATGGCATTTATTTATATTCTGATTTTCTGAATGTGTTTGAGAGTGTAAATGTGAGTTGTAAGTTTTCATTTTTGCTTATTTTGCAAACTTTGAGTTCAGTTATTTAAATTATGAAATATTTAAAAGTGAAAACAAAGCGAACGTAAATGTCTCCCATTGACCTGAACCTGATAATGGCATGAATGAAAACAGCATATATATTGTGAATTACCAATAGTTCAAGCAGAAGCTCGGTCTCAATGTCGGCGGGGGTATATAGTGGCGAATTATGCTAATTCAATTTTTATATTCCGCCAGCTAATTTCGTAGCTAATTTGCATTTGAACACCAAATAAACGAAGCGGAATTAAGGCCGATAAATACAGCATATCCTGTTCAATAGAAATTAAATTTAATTTTTTGATTTTCATTGTATTCAAATGGTAAAGCAAAGAGTAATTGCCTTCGAAAACAGCAGAATTTTTATACCTAAAAGTGTTCTGGCCTTAATTCAGTACAAAGTCGGCGGTACCACGCCTTTTTCCAAAAATTTATATTGATGGAAAGTTATTTTTCGCACAGATATTGTCTACTTTATTCGTCTATGATCCGTTTAAACAAATTTGTATAAAACAGCAGGCCGAATTTGGCCATTTTCCTCGAGAAAATTCTATGTAAAAAGGTAATGTCTGTGTCGTATTTTGTTATGATGTTTTCAATGGTTTTTGACCAATGGTAAATAATATTTCTAAAACAACTTATTTTATTTTATTTCATTTCATTTCATTTCATCTCATTTCATTTCATTTCACCTCATTTCATTTCATTTAATTTTATTTTATTTTATTATATTTTATTTTATTTTTTTTTTCTTTTATTTTATTTTTTTTTTTCTTAGTTAAATTTTAAAATTTTATTTTAGTCTATTTTATTTTATTTTATAATAATTTCTATTTTGTTTTATTTTATTTTGTTTGATTTATTTATTTTTCTTTTATAATTTATCTTATTTAATTTTACTTTATTTTACTATATTTTTTTATTTTATTTGATAAAATTTTTCTATTTTTTTTTATTTTCTTTTATTTTAGTTGTTTGTTTTTTCTTTGTTTAATTTAATTAAATTTTATTTTATTTTGTTTGATTTTATTTTATTTTATTTTATTTTATTTTATTTTATTTTATTTTATTTTCTTTTATTTTTGTAAGCATAAACGAGCTTTACGCAGTAGACAACACGACCGTTCGGTTAAACAATATTTATTCAACTAGTAATGTTACAATGAACAGACCACTTATACATAAGAATGAACCATAAAGAAGAATGCAATTTGGGTTGCCAATATTGATACAAACAAATATGAATACAAAGTTACCATATGTATGTCTACAAACGCTGCCACAACCCAAATGCTATTTGTTAAGAACAATAATTATACAATAAATCATTTAATACATCAACAATTCAATTATACAGCTTGCTGACAAAAGCTAAGCCGTAAGCCTTTACAAAATTTAATATGTTTGTCTTTAGTTAAGCATTTCGTAAAAATATCTGCCACATTCTCCGAGGTTGGCTTATACTCGATGTCAATCTCCATAGCAAGATACTTTTCACGGATGTAATGGAATTTGATGTCTATGTGTTTACTTCGTTTATGCGCAATTGGATTCTTCACTAAGAACTGTGCACCCTGGTTATCGCATAGAATTTTTTGTAGGGCCATCAACATAAACGTAAAATTTCATTTCCCTGAGTAGACTTCTATGAAATGAAATCTCTTTCGCGCCTTGGCAAATAGCGATATATTCCGCTTCCATAGAACTAAGCGAAACAACATTTTGCTTTTTGGATTCCCAGGCAATGGGACCGTCTGTAAAAAATACAACAAACCCGCTGTACGACTTTCGATCCGTGTTTTCAGATCCCCAATCTGCATCTGTAAAACACAGCAAATTCTCATTAGTAGATTTGTACTTTAACATACCTTTCGTGTGTGATTTCAGGTATCGCAAAACATGTTTAGCAGCAATAAAATGCTCTTTGTGGGGATGTGAGTTGAATTGTGCCAACTTTGATACAGTGTGTGCTATGTCAGGCCGTGATATAACCGCCAAATACGTTAGGCCTCCAATCAGCGACTGATAGCTTTTCACATCAAACACCTCGCAGTTATTGTCATCACATTTTTCCAAAATCGTACCACGCGCAAATGGCGTTGATGCTGGATTACACTCGTTCATGTTCCAACGTTTTAATAATTCTTGCGTATATCGATTTTGATGAATCGTAATTTCCCCACGTAGGCCCTGTCGCTCCACTTCCATACCCAAATAAAACTTTAATGGACCTCTATCAACCGCTTCCACCTGTGCGAGTAGTTTGCTTACTATGTCGCACATATTTGATTTAGAAGAGCACGCCAGCAAAATGTCGTCAACATAAATTGCAATGATGTTGATTTCGCATTCACTCTTCATTATATACACACAAGTATCAGTTTTACAACGAACAAAACCGATGTCTGTTAGAATGGAATTTATTTTGCTATTCCAATCCCTTCCAGCTTGCTTTAACCCGTACAATGACTTTTTCAGCTTACATACCTTGTGTGGATATTTTTCGTCCACGAACATTTCGGGTTGCCGCATAAAAACGTCTTCCAACAGTTCTCCATTAAGGTACGCTGCCACGATGTCAATATGGTTTACCAATAATTTGTGTTGAACGGCTAGTGCTAAAATTAACCGAATTGTGGAGTGTCTCGCTACCGGTGCATACGTGTCGAAAAATCTTCGTTTTGCCTTTGACCGCAACCTTGAGCAACTAAACGCGCTTTGCGCTTTTCCATCGTTCCATCTGCATTAAATTTTGTTGTAAAAATCCACTTACAACCGATGATGTTCTTACCAGGTGGACGATCAACCAATTCCCAAGTTTGATTTTTAGTGAGTACATTAATTTCTGTATTCATTGCTGCCCGCCACTCACCTGCATTTTCTGACTGCATAGCATCAGTTACCGATATCGGGTTCTCACAAATGCTACTCAACATTTCAGTTGACTGCTCAATAATAAATTTTTTACTCGGCCTTCCAGGCTTTCCCGTTCGCACTAACTGAGGTCTACCTCTTTTTCGCTTACCAGCAACAACTTCCACCGCTTCATCAGAAGAATATTCCGCCTCTCCAACATCACCTTCATTTGCTTCATTATTATTCTTATTACCACCCGTCTCTCTATTGCTTGCATTTGGTTCGCTGCTACTAGCATCTCCCGCTGCCTCATTTGCGCCAGCTGCATTATTACCTACACCCTCGCTTTTCTGTTGGATCTCACTACTATAATCATTGTTTGTGTACTCGCTGCTAACATATGTATTAGGGCTCTCGTACGTATAAAACTTGATTTCATCTTCGGGTGACCGCTCAGCAGTGTGTAGTTCGCCAAATGAATTTTCAAAGAAAATGACGTCACGCGAGACTACTATGGTCTTTGTTGTTTTATCGTACAACCTGTAGCCTTTAACATTATCAGCATACCCAACAAACATTAGCTTAGTGCCTTTTAGCTCAAATTTCGATTTATTGCGCTGCTTGTTTAATGCAACAGCTTCACAACCGAATGTTCTGAAATAAGCAACAGATGGCTTCCTACCAAACCAACGTTCAAAAGGCGTTTTGTTTTTTACTACTTTTGTACATGACCGATTTCTAATATACGTGGCAGTATTTACAGCCTCCGACCATAAAGACTGTGGAAGGTGAGCATCTTCCAGCATACATCGTGCCATCTCTACGAGCGTTCTGTTCGCCCTCTCCGCTACACCATTTTGCTGTGGGGTATAGCTTACCGTTTTTTGGTGTACAATACCATGTCGCTTGAAAAACTCTTTAAACTCGTAATTAACATATTCAAGCCCATTATCGCTCCTCAAACACTTCAATTTTTTGCCACTTTGCTTTTCTACACGGGTCATAAAATCAACGAATACTGAAAACGCTTCTGATTTTTGCCGCAAAAAATGAGTTTCCGTGTATCTTGAATAATCATCTATAAAGGTGATGAAATATTTCGAACCACCTTGAGAGCATACCCGCATTGGACCACAAATGTCACTATGCACCACTTCAAGAATTGCTTTAGATTGCACATTGTCATAGTGTCTGAAAGGTTTGGTACTTATCTTGGAAACCGCACAAGTCATACATTCAAAATTATTAGGCTTTTGTACAGAAAAACCGCGTACCATATTTTGATTCGCTAATTTGCATAAATCGCCGACATTCAAATGTCCGTACCTACGATGCCATAACCTTATTTCATCATTATTCATTTCACTTGTACTCATAAGCTTATTGCTTGCTTTTGAGGGAAAATTGGCATAAAATATACCATCAACCATGTTAGCAGAAAAGAGTTGCTTATTGCTTATTGTTTTTACATAAGCTGCATTTTTGGCAAACTGTACCGTATGACCATTGCTAATTATTTTACTCACTGATAAAAAATTAGAATGCAAACTCGGCACATATAAAACATCACACAGAGTAATATTAGAGTTACGTGACTTTATTGTCACATTACCAATTCCCACTGCGTTCACCCCTTCGCCCGATGCAAGTACTACTTTTTGTGTACGACACTTGATTTCAGAGAAACAACTCTCATCTCGGCACATGTGTGACGATGCCCCGCTATCCAGTATCCACATATTCTTATTGGAGCAATACTCATTAGAAAGACTTAGTAACGATGATGTGATGTTTGCTCTTGACCTGCATTCAGACCGAATGTGGCCTCTCTTACCGCATGCATAACACCTCATATTTCTCTTAATTGGAATGTCTCTTTTTCCGCTTTGGTCCGACTTGACATTGCGTTTTCCAGCAAATTCAACCTGTTTGTCCTTCACAGCAAATACAGTTTCTCCGTTAATCTCCTTCCGCTCCCCGCGACGTTGCTCTTCCTCTAATATCTTGACTTTTAAATGTTCCAATTTCGGTAAAGTGTCCCGACTTTCTATGGCAACAACAAAACTGTCCATATCATCCGGTAGACTGCACAGAAGTAAAATGGTAAGTAATTCCTCTGGTACCTCCACTCCAATGTCTTTGAGATCATCTGCCAGCGTACAAAACTTGTTTATTTGGTCGGCACATTTTTCGCCCACTCCAAACCGAAATCTCATTAATTTTTTAAATATATTTACTTTACGCGCAGGCCCACTTGCCTTGTATAGGTCACTTAATTTCAACCATGCACCCTTTGCTGTTGAACATTTTTTAATGTGGATAAGTTCCGATGGTTTGACACACAAAGTTATCATCGCCAACGCTTTTTGGTCACCTTTGACCCAATCCGCCTTAACTTCAGCCGATGCTGATTCTGGGCACGTCTTCTCCACAACTTCCCAGTGATCTTGCGTTATTAGCAAACTTTTCATGCTAACACACCACGACGCGTAATTCTCGCCATTTAATTTTTCGATTTGCGCGAAAGTGCTACTCATTTTTAAACGATTGAACAAAAACTTTAAACAATTAAACGAAACACGTGTTATAATATTATAGCTCTGGGCCCATAACCCTTGTAAGCATAAACGAGCTTTACGCAGTAGACAACACGACCGTTCGGTTAAACAATATTTATTCAACTAGTAATGTTACAATGAACAGACCACTTATACATAAGAATGAACCATAAAGAAGAATGCAATTTGGGTTGCCAATATTGATACAAACAAATATGAATACAAAGTTACCATATGTATGTCTACAATTTTAATTTATATGGTTTTAATTTATTTTCTTTTATTTTATAATTTGTTTTCTTAGTTAAATTTTAAAATTTTATTTTACTCTATTTTATTTTACAAGGTGGCGCAAAAGTAAGCTTCCGATGTTCAGCATATCGGTTGTGGCACGTGCAGTGTGTGCTGTTGCACCGTCTTGTTGGAACCACATGTTTTCCAATCCCAATTCATCAAGTTGCGGCAAAAAGAACTCGTTGATCATTGCTCTGTAGCGCTCACCATTCACAGTAACCGTTTGGCCCCGACCGATTATTGGTCAAATAAATAGTCAGCAATATTCCGCGTTCTGGAGCAGTGTAGCGTAACATTGTTTATTAACGTGTATTTCGCATGTGTTTACTACACAAATGTCAAAACAGAACTGACTTTAGGGGCCAATTGCAAAATTTATAGCATTTTCTGATAGGAGGATTACTTTTGCGCCACCTTGTATTTTATAGTAATTTCTATTTTGTTTTATTTTATTTTGTTTGATTTATTAATTTTTCTCTTAAAATTTATCCTATTTAATTTGATTTAATTTTTTAAATTTAATTTAATTTTATTTTATTTGATAACATTTTTTTATTTTATTTTATTTTTTTTATAAGTTATTTTATTTTCTTTTATTTTAGTGATTTGTTTTTTCTTTGTTTAATTTAATTAAATTTTATTTTATTATATTTGATTTTATTTTGTTTGATTTTATTTTCTTATTTTATTTTATTTTATTATATTTGATTTTATTTTATTTTATTTTATTTTATTTTATTTTATTTTATTTTATTTTATTTTATTTTATTTTATTTTATTTTATTTTATTTTATTTTATTTTGTTTTATTTTATTTTATTTTATTTTATTTTATTTTATTTTATATTATTTCATTTTATTTTATTTTATTTTATTTTATTTTACTTTATTTTATTTTAATTTATATGGTTTTAATTTATTTTCCTTTATTTTATAATTTTTTTTTCTTAATTAAATTTTAAAATTTTATTTTACTATATTTTATTTTATTTTATAATCATTTCTATTTTGGTTTATTTTATTTTGTTTGATTTATTTATTTTTCTCTTATAATTTATCCTTTTTAATTTAATTTAATTTTTTTAATTTTAATTTAATTTTTAACGTTTCAAATCTCTATTTGTTCCAAGAAAACTACAAAACAACAAAATTGAGGTAAAAAGGTAGACATACAACATTCCAAACCCCACTTTTGCTGTTGTTGCGAAATAAACAAGTCGCAAAAGGATTAAACCATTGCTTTTTTGTTGGTAAACGATTTTGTTTGCCAAATCTTTACTGCTGCACAGGTGAATGTGGCAGCAAACCCGAAAAGGAGACAGAAACGGCAAGGACGGTGGTCGGTCTGAATGTTAGTAAACAAGATTTATATAAGTGCAGTTGTGTGCTTTTACGAGTGTGGTCATAGTTTTGCTGTTTTGCTTATATGCAACAAATTTACATAAAAAATGTTATAGAACCTAAGCCACAACTAGAACTGTCAATGTAACTGCACTGAATAATAAAAAGGAGTGTAAGTGTCGGATTTTTAAGTGTCACATTCAAATATATTGGTGGAAGAAACATTTCGACTGGCTTGCTATTTAAAATAAAATGTTAAAAAACGAAAAATTTTTGCTATTGTTGTAATTGAAGGAACTACCGCCGAAGGGTATACAAAATAATACTTTTTTGGGGTTTATTTTATTTTTATTCGTGTTAATTTAATTGTCTCTCTGAACGAGTGCATTAATAAGAAAAGTTTATCAACTTAATCTAGCGAACTGAAGCCTAATACAGGGTGGCTGATGAATTTTGCTACATTAAGAAACTCAAATAATTTTTTTTTTCAGTGTATGGAATTCATTTTTCTTTTATTTATGTTAAAGCTCATTAAATTTTATTAAATATAGCTTAATTAGTTTTAAAAATAATGGAATTTAAATGCCCCCCCTGCTCGTCGATGCATGTGCGGCATCTTACCAAAAAGTTGTTCATTACTGCTTGGAGAGTTGAGACAGGAATAGCCGCAATTGTTTCTCGAATGGATTGCCCTAGTTCATTCAAATTTGTTGGTTTTGCTTTGAAGACTTCCTGTTTGCAATAACCCCACAAGAAAAAGTCAGGTGCAGTGAGGTCAGGCGACCTGGGTGGCCAACGGAAGGTGGAGTTTCTGGATATCAGCTTATTGGGAAATTTTCGTCGCAATTCTGTCATAACAGGTTGGGCTATATGAGGAGCTGCACCATCTTGCTGAAACCACACAGAGTTGAAAGAAATTCTCATTCGGCGTAATTCTGGATAGAAAAACTCTCTCAACATGCTCAAGTAACGGTCTCCAGTAACCGTAACGGTGTGACCGTTTTCTTCGAAGAAGTAGGGCCCGACAATGCAGCGTGATGAAACTGCACACCACACTGTGACACGAAGTGGATGCAATTCCGTCTCATGGAGTATCTGTGGGTTGGAAGCACTCCATATTCGACAATTTTGTTTGTTTATGTTGCCGTTTAAATCGAAATGGGCCTCGTCAGACATGAAAAGACAGTTCAACATGTTTCCATCCTCTTCCACCATTTGAAGCATCTTCTGGCAAAATTCCAAGCGAATCGGCAAGTCTGCAGCGTTCAGTTTGTTGGCCATTTGAATTTTATATGGGAATAAGTCCAAATCTTTGTGCATAATTGACTGTAATGACTGTCTGCTTACACCCATTTGAGCAGATAAGCTTCTTGTCGAAACACGTGGATTGTTTTGTATGGCAGCAGCTACAGCAGCGATTGTTTCCTCCGTTCGAACTGAAGGGTTTCGATGGTAAGGTCTTCTGTTGACTGTCCCATGCTCGGCAAAATTGTTTACAAGTCTTATTATGGTCCATCTGCTCGGAGGATTGCCGCCAAACGTGCGCCTATACTCTCTTTGAACCGAAACTACGGACTCCAGTGCGTGATAGCGGCGGACAATCCAAATTCTTGTTTCAGTGTCCCAGTTATCCATTTTTGTTAAATGTAAAAGTCAATCTGCAAAATAAAAAAAAAATTAACCAGATTCATTAAATAGAAAAAAAGTTATTTAATTTTTTTTTGGTAGCGGCTTTCATCAGCCACCCTGTATTAAAAAAAAGTGTTTGTGTCGATTATTTTGCAAAACACCAGTGTTCAGAAAAATTTTGCCGCTTATATTGCGTTGTTGTTAGAGTCTCTTTTATTATTATTAATTCTCCAGCTCATTTTTTTTGTTTACTTTTTTTTTTAAGCTACACAGAATCAGCTGTTTAAGTGCCTCGCTCCATTGGCTGTGAAATTGTTTCACCTGTCAAAGTTTGCATACCACTTCTTACTGTAATGTGATAGTATCCAATTGAAAGTGGTTGAAATGAGCCACGAGCTGGCCATACTTCTTTTCAATAGCCAATTTCGCTACGAAAAGTTTCAATGTCACCTCCTTACCCTCTATTTCGGACGTTGCTCATGAGACCACATCAGTCATCCTTTTTTTAGAGACAACTGATTTAAATTGAAAACAGTCAAGCTGACATCCTCCAATCGCTTTTCGTATTTCAGTCAGGACTTTCAGTTCCTTTGCTTTCAAATTCCTGAGTCAATAGGACAAAATCTTCTTGGCAGGTTTCAACATAAATTGATGCAGCCTACGAAAAAGTTGGAATTTAAATTGCTGCATTTTGCTCTTGTCTGTGAAAATACTGCGCCAAGCGAAGCTCTTCAGATCATTTGTTTCCTTCTGCCCCTAGATATAACAGGATAATGAACAGCGCCGACGTCAACCCTGCGTCTCAGGGTATCGTCGAGTTGAAACACAAGTGCCAAAGGAAATTCTAGCATACTAACCAATTTCAGTTCTCTTCCTGCAGTACAGACACTACAGTGACGAAAAAGAATTTCACGTTAAATATCCCCTGGCGAAATGATTGGGGTAGTCAGATCTATGCAGAAGTTAGCTTATCCATATACACCGAAGATTTTAAATTGAATGGGATGGTTGGGGGAGTGGTCTTTTCAAAGTATTGCGACTTAAGAACTCTCTTTCAGATCTTTGTTGTGTCTTCCAGGCTGAGGTTTTTACAATCAAGGAAGCCACGGCATGGATAGGAAAAGACACTATCGCCAAAGATATCTCTATTTTTAGCAATAGCGAAGCCGCCATTGAATCCCTTGGCTCTCACTTATTCAATTCTGAAATAAAACTTAACTCTCGCCGATCTCTCCAAGAGATGGCCAAGCAGAATTGTGTGCACTTCACGTTTATCCCAGGACACAGGGACATTGAGCGCCAGGGCACGACCAAACAGGTTCTTCCAGACAAAGAGTGCTTAGACATACACTTTGCCACGTGCAGACCAAAGCTAAACGAATATATCTACCAATAAGCTAACGAAATTTGGGAACAAACCAGACGATGCCGATAATCCAAGCAAACCTGACCAAAAAGGGATCCTAAGAGATCACTATTTGGCAAATCATATTGGAAACTTAACAGTTGATTTGTTCAATTTATATAACCCAACAGATATGATTGTACAAATTTGCTATTTAAGTTTCTGGTTTATATCAAATTGTATGCTCTTCAACCATTTTGTATTGGTATACCCAAGTGCATTGTTGAAAGGCATTTCCAGTTCTAACATCAAAATCTAAAATTGATTAAAATGCAATTTCCATATTTATTGAATGACAACATTCTTGTACCATCCTTTATTTAATGAAAACGAGATATCCAACAATTTCTATTCAATAAAGCTCCCCGCATTTACTTTTCATCCAATTGATTCCCCTTTAGTGGCATTCAATTATTGTTGAGCTATTCATTGTCGAGGTAAATCATGTCACTGACAATCATCGTCCTGTCGGTTTCATATTTTTATAAATATTTTTTGTTGTTTTTGTAGACACTTGGCAATGTGTGCTCAACATTCCCTGAAGGGAGAGTCTGTATTTCTGAGCTTGTGAGTTTGTAGCAGATCTATTAAATTTGTAGCAGACCTATTAAACTTGATCAATTACTTAGACGGTTTTTTTAATTGGTAATGATTATTATTTATCAATTGATTACGATTAGCAAACATAAAAAAAAAACATAAAAAATAATCTAAAAAATCAAAAGTAAATAAAAAAAAAATCAAAAATAATCTAAAAAATCAAAAGTAATCAAAAAAAAAGTTGTTTTGATTACTTTTAATTATTTTTGATTTTTTTGGATTATTTTTGTCAGTATTGCTGATGTGTATATTTATGTGCTTCTACAACAATGCTGAAAAAGTTGAAAAAACCAAAAAAAAAATCTATAAAAATCTAAAATAATAAAAAAAGTTGTTTTGGTTGCTTTTGATCATTTTAGACTTTTTTTAAATTTTTATTTATAATTTTAAAAATTTTTTTGATTTTTTTCAGTATTGTTGATGTGTATATTTATGTGCTTCTGCACCAATACTAAAAAAATCAGAAATGTTAAAAAAAGGTTAAGAAAAAAAAAAAAAAATTATCAAAAATAATCAAAACAATTTTATAATAATGGTAATGGATAATTTTTAATCAATTGGAAAATAATCATAAACATTTAAAGTAATTGGTAATCAATCATAAAATGGATTAAAAAAAAATTATTAATCGAACCGGTAGTCATTACGATTAGTAATCATTATTTAACAGGTCTGGTTTGTAGTATGTTCGGTACCGCTGCTAGTACGTTCTTTCTCTAAAGAGAGAGTTTTGGATTCTAATTAAAAGACCAAAATTCTGAATACTGTTTCTAACACGATTTCTCTCTTCAAGTTATTGGCTTCCCTGCAGGGATTTGCCGGAGCTTAACGCATGCTCTTGTGTCTGTGTGTAAGTGGGCGTTTGTATGCCCGCTCGCTCGTCAGCCAATGTTCACATTTCATATTTGCCAACATTACTTGCCGCATTGCTACACAGCAACAACAGCAAACTCAACAACTCGACGTCTGTGTCAGCGTCGTCGTTGGCAGCGGCACGTGAGCTTAGCAAGCTCACAGTAGAGCACTTGAAAGTCGGTGAAGTCATGCAACCTTAGGGACTGCTGTTGCAATTGCCGCACTAATACAAATAAGCGCAACCGAGAATTTATTAGGTACACAACAAAAAATTTTGCATGAGCGGTTGTGAGCATAGATCATATGTGGGCTAATGATGTGACCTCGTGAGTCGGAAAAATAAATTTCTCAGTAATAAATATTTTTTTGTTAAGGTTAAATCAATTTTTAATTAAGAAAAGCGATGAGTAGGAAAAATCGAGTTCTCGATAATTGGTATTTTGTATATAGCAATGTTTGTTCTGAAATCGATTTTTTATAAGAACTATACCTATTCTACGGGTTAGTAAAAATATATTACATATAACTAAGTCCATAACTAAATTTGTTTTACATTTTTGATTTTTATATTTCGTTAGCACCAACAAAATTTTCAGTTACAAAACTGGGTAATTTTGTGTTTAGCTAAATGAAATCGATTAGAAGGTTCAAAAAAAAAAGAAAAAGTTTTTTTGGACAAAATTCAAAAATTCATTTTTTTGAAAAAACAAAAAGCATCCTTCTGAAAATTTCACGATATATTAAATTATAACGGAGGTGTGATAAAAAAAGTTTTAATCCAAAATAATGGCGAACTTTAATTTTTTCGAGTTTGAAAAATTAAAAGTTTTCTAAATTAGAATAAAACAATTTTGTTTTTTTCAAAATACATATTTTTTAATTTTATGCCTCTAAATATACCCTTTGAAAGTGCAAAAGTTTTTTTTTTAGGAGCTTACAAAATATTGCAAAAATAAACTCTACAAAACAAGAAAAAAAGTGAAATTTTAAATTTGCATAACTTTAGAAAATAAATTTTTTTTCTTAGCAGAATTTCGTTTTATTATAAAAGGAAACTCTTCACGAAATTTTATTCAATTCGGAAGAGGTCGATTTCAGCTATGCGACGATTTGCGATGGAAGTACCCACATGACAATATACCAAACTTTTATCAGAAGAAAACTCATTTCCTCCTTTAGAAATGTCCACCTTAGCCTTTACACATACATTCTTGTACTTTCCGATTAAAAGTAGTTATTGAAAAATTATCTGAAAGAGGGATAGGTCTAAGGCTAGAGAAATATTCGGGTATTTCGAAAGTGTTTTCTTGAATCGAAGCAGAGAAGTGTACCTCGATATATTTTGGTCAGACCCCATGTTATAAGCCTTTTGGTCAACTGGAATAAGCCTTATATAAGGTGTCAATGTTTTTTGGTTACAATCGTACAAGTATTTATGTTTATGTGTTTCTAGCTCCTGTTTTCTTACACATCAAACATTTTAAATAAAAAAAATTCCAAACAAAAATTAAATAAAAAATTTTTGCAAAAGTTCAACTGAGTCACATTTGAGTTGTAAATTTTGTTTAACCTAGTTTGCTATTAATGTGTTTATAATACCAAGCAACACATTTTCTCACACCAACAGCGCTCCTCACATATAGAATAGTTAAGCATTACAAGAGTTCTAGTATAGTTGTAGTATATTCATATATTATTAGGGCGTGCTTTCAGTTCACTTTCAACCAGCAACCTTTGACATGGTGCTTAAACACACATACATATTCGCATAGGTGTAACTGAGAGGGAAGCTGAGTGCGTGAGTATGTTGGTCGGATGAATAATTATGTGACTGAAGCCAAATGAAGTGTATGTATATATGCTGCTTAGTTAAGTCTGTTGCCACTTCAAAGCGTTAGTATAAATCACCCCTTTACCTTGCTCGGTCTTTCTATTTTAATATTTTATTTATTTTATTTTACCTTTTAAACTAGAAATATTCATTCGTTAAAAGTGCGGTGAATCTAGAGATGAAATTGCGTTGTGAGAAAATGAGGGATAGAAGTTTACAGGTCATTAAAGACGAATACTAAAACACACAAATACACGGCTAAAGGGCTTAGAAAATCCTAGATTTCTTAATTGACTTGGAGTTGAATGAATTTTATTACTACTTTGTAGTTGTGATGTACTTATGTATATGTCACAAGATACGAACTTGTGGGCTTAGAGAACGATTTGAATGCTAAAGTTTATTGATTGAAGTTGAAGACTTTCAAAATCCTAACCTTCAGACGTATTTGAGAACCATACTAGAGCTGTCTGAAGTATTGATTTTGCCAACTTTGTTGTTGACTTGAGGTCAAAGTGTGTCAAATGTGTACTTACTTCCTTTAACTTTAGATCAGTACTGATGTTTTTTTTTCATTATAAAACCCTGTTGCGAGTACATTGACCTCGCCAGTTTTTTTTTTTTTTATTCCCAAACGGATTACCCACCATATCCCGCCCGACCGGCGCGAGGGGCGCATCCGCATAACGTGCGGATTATTCGTTCGTGCCGAGTCGTTGAAAGGCTTTGGTTTGTTAATCGTCGAGATCTAAAACTGCTCGGCTACAGAGAAAACCTCATCAGCTAAGTAAAGTAGATATAAGATAGATTATACATTTAGAAATAACTAGTTAACAGGATAAAATTGTTGTTAGAAGTTGATATAGAAGTCAAAGAATAAGAAACAATTAGTAGCTATGTATTTAGGATAGAAAGAATTGATTTTTTTATGCTAAAAAGCGAGTCTGAAATATCAAATCTACCAGAAGGAGAGTTATAATCTTGACACAAGCAGCGAAAAGGCTCATTTAACTGAAAATTGGTTCGGCACTGTTTTAAGACTAGAGATTTAAAATGCCTTGAAGGACGAGACGGTACATTGAAATCACTTCACTTAGAAGAAATGGGCTGGATAGTGAACCATTTAGCAATGTAATCATAAAAATAAGTCCAAGCATTTCCCTCTGACTGGAAATTTTGTGCAGATTAATGAGTTTTAAACGATTCGTATAGGGTGGCAGATTATACAAGGGATCCCAATGAAAATCTCTTAAGGCAAATAGTAAAAATTGTTTTTGAACTGATTCTAGGCAATCTACATGAACCTGGTAGATACTCATCACTAAAAAAAATTCTGGGTAGTCAATTTTTTTGTAATTTAAAAAAGGTGGCAACTGTGTTTAAACCTTGCAAGTGGCAACTTTTATTAGAGACCTCAGATCATAGTAGATAACTTATATATAAATTTTAATAGATTACATTTTCGTAATACTAGCGGTTATCCAAGAATATAAATAGAATGTAATTAGGTGGCAACCCTAGTTAGTAACCTTACATTAGAATATTTTTGTTGAAATACGACGTAAAATAACTTTCGTTTGATATCCATATCAGCATATCGCACTAAATTTTAAAAAATTTCAAATAGGTGGCAACAATACTTTACAGTGGCAGCACTTAAGTAAACAAACTTTAAATGTTAAAAAGTCTATACAAATAGGTAAAGCACTTTTGAAGATAATAGCGAATATGGCAAAATGTAAATATGATGGGATTAGGTGGCAACCCTAGGGGGGTGACCCTACTTGGAACTATTTTTGTTAAAATGCGACGTAAAATACCTTTCGCTTGATGCCCATATTAGCATACCTCATAAATTGTTTGTAATTTAAAATAGGTGGCAGCCCTATAAATGCTTCCTAGTGGCAACATTAAGGTAGGAAAGTTTGAAATGTAGCATGTTACCTTTATTAAAAGAAAAAATCATACAAAATGGGTAAAATAATTTTCAAAGTATTAGCACATATGTATATCCGAAAAAAAAATACAATGGGATTAGGTGGCAACTCTAAGTGATAACCTTACCTAGTAAAACATAATTTAAAATACCTTTCGTCTGATATCAATGCCCGCATAATTAAAATAGGTGGTAACATTATAAATACTTTCTAGTGGCAACATTTAAGTGGGGAAGCTTTAAATGTGTAATATTAGCTATGTTAATTACTTCATAAAAATGCGTCAAATACGTTTCGAGATATAGCAAATATGTCAAAAAAAAGAAATAGAATTGGCTTATGTGGCAACCCAAAATCGCAACCTTAACTATAAAATTTGTTTTTTCTTGAAACACTACGTAAAACAGCTTTCGTTTGATGCCCATATTTGCATATCTTATTTTATTGCACACAAATTAAATAGGTGGCAGCACCATAAAAACATACTGAGTGGCAAAATTTAGATAGAAATTCCTAAAAAGAAGTACACTACGATTAAGCCATATAGTAAATCTGTAACCGGTCGAGGTCTGTAAATAGCAGATGTTCAAGAAAGATTGATAGGAGAGATCATTATTGAGTCAAAAGTATAGAAAGCAACAGTTTTTAGAAATTGTGTGTTTGCGCGCGTATGACTCAAAAACTGCTAAAGAGAATTTATTTCAGCTTCCACCGTTGCATTACTAGATGCCTCACTTAAGGGGTAAGGTATTGCTTATTTCGATAACTAGACTAGTTTCGGAGTTATCGACAAAATTGTAGACCAGGATGACCCAAAATGTGTTAGTACAATATGGGTAGCAAACGAAAGGTGTTAATGAGCTCTGCAATAAGAAATGACATTAATTTCCATATCTTAACTGATTCCGGAGTTATAATGACTAAAATCGGACCCAATCTATTATAAGTTCTGAGACGCAGCTAGCTTGAACGGGATTCCTAGTCTCTTTAAAGCATTCCAAGGACCCTTTAGTTTCGTGGAGAATGTTTCAAAATATAAGCTGATTCTAGAGCCACCTTCAGTCACCACTTGCTCAATATTAGCTTTGTAAAAGTTTCATGCCGATAGCTAAGTTTATCTCAATGTCCCAATAACGCATTCAAACATTTTTCCATGATTCAATTCTGCGTTCAATTCAATTTCTTTGCACGCACTCCTCTCGCGTGCCCCTATTTTCAAGGTATAACTAATTTGTTTACGTTCATTAATTAATATCAAGTCATGTTTAGCTCGATTGCCTTGTAGTCAAATAAAGATTAACTGCCGAGAAAAACTCAGGCGCGGCCACAAGTCACTGCACATGAAAAACATTTATCAACGCTTTTAGCGCCAGACTGAGTTGGTGTAATTAATTTCTTCGTCACTCAATGAAAGTCACCTTTAAAGCAACTACGTGCTTCTGCTACGTCCTGTACTTTGGGGACGCAGCGTTGAAGAAATTGAAACGGTTTTGGTATGATTTTCCTAAAAAGTTTTTGAATGGGCTTTTGGGTACGCGGACAACTTTTGCACTTTGCTAACTTTCCAGCGCAATAAATTTCCAAAAACTTCCTCTTTAGCCAATTGATTTTGTAGTAAAAATTTTCAAATGTTAGCAATACATTTGGGTATGCCAATCTCTTGATACCTCTTAAACATCCAACTCAAAGAGATGTAAGCATGTTTGGGTCGATTTGAATTTAAAAACTGAGGTTATATTTTGGTTGCTAGGAAATACCGAAAAAAGTCGAGGGCATGAGAGGCATAATTTTTTGTCGCTGAGTTTGTGAGTGCTGTGTGTGTAAGTGGGTTGCGACACTGGTCAAAAGTGACAGTGACACGTGGATGGTATGATTTGGTCTGTCAATTTTTATAAATTAATATTCAAAAACTCTCTAATGCCTTTCAAATGTGCTTAACCTTTAATTTTCCCACTCATCTGCTTCGCAACTTAAACTACCACAAGTTTATACAACAACAGAAAATTATAATTAATTGAAGTAAAATTTGGGTTTTCTTATTTGTACATAAACTGTCACACTGAGAAAAACATAGCTTGGCGTATTCTGCGCTGTATTCTGTTGACAACAAAACAATAAAAAGCCCTGAACAAGCCAGTAATAAATTCTTGCCACACAGTAAATAGACTTATAGATGTAAATATATTTGACAAGCTGTCACTTAGCAAAATGGAATCTGTTTTTGTATGCGTGGGTCATGCACTGTGGATGGATGTAATTTGATCAATCCTGACAGGAAGCTTAAGTCTATTAGATATTTTCATTGTTAGTTATTCTGACCCCAAAGCAATTTGCTTCCATGGATGAATTCTGTTTAAGAATCATAAAATATCTGTGAAAATAAAAAATTTTTGCAGCATTTAAAATGCAAAATTAATGGATTTAATGTTTTTGTGTTTAACTTTTATACCCAGCTGTGCTAGTATACAAAACTTTTCATTGTCCATAAACTGGAGTTTGTAACGGCAATAAATAATCGAGATGGACATAGAGTTTCATATAAAAAAGTTATTGGAATAAATAGTGGTATCGATGTCCGTCCTTCTCTTTACATTACAACTAGGGATGTGGTCTCGGGTCGGAAAAAATCGATTATCTTTGTCAGAGATAAATTAATTTGCGAAAAATCGATTTTAAAGAAAATGATCGATTTTTGTTCAGAAATCGGGTTTTTATATAAAAAATACCTATTCGATGTATTTTTATTCAGGTCTGTTAAATTTGGAAAGCTATTAGTAATCAATTAATTAAACGGCTTTTTTAATTGTTTTTCAAGAAAAGGCAATTATGAATTACAAAAAATCCAAAATAAACAAAAAAAAAAAAAAAAATCGAAAAAATTTTAGAAAATAAAAAATTATAAAAAATAATAAAAAAAAGATTTTTTTTTTTTAATTATTTTTGATTTCTTCCAGTACTGTTGATGTGTATATTTATGTGCTTCTACAACAATACTGAAAAAAATCAAAACTTAACAAAATCAAAAAAATTTAAAATAATCCAAATCAATCAAAACAACTTTTCTTTTTGACTATTTTTGATTTTTTTGAAAAATCGTCAAAAATTATGATTTTTTTTTTGATTATTTTTTTTAAATAATGTGAAAATAATCATAAAAAATCGTAAGTAAACGTAGTCAATCATTAAATGTATTCTCAAGAAAATAATTACACAAACCGGCAATCATTACACTGCTTTACAAAAACGAGCTTTAGTTCTGTTCTATGAAACAAATATACTTTTTCGAAAAGGGGAGAAAAAATAAAAATACACGCGTATCGGCGATTTTCATGTACACGTCAAACAAACATTTTTTTTTTTTTAAGTTCAAAGTGATCAAGGAAATGTCGCAAAATGATCCCGAAAACATTTTGAAATCGCACCGAAAAGTCTCAAAAAGCTACAGAAATTATCTGAAAGCAATCCCAAAAAAAATTCTAAAATGACGTCGAAATAATTCTCAAATGGTCCGGATGATGCTTTAATCAGTCCCTAAAAAGTTCCAAAATGATCGAAAACAATCCCGAAATGATCGATTAATTAATCGCAAACAAAAATGTTAAATGGCACCAGAAAGTCCCAAAAAGTTCCCGAAACAATGTCGAAAAATTTCCAAAATGATCCTAAAATCATTCTCAAATGATACCGAAATGATGCCTTGATCAATCCATAAAAAGTCCCAAAATGATCGCTTAATACATTCCTACAACATCCCAAAATGATCGAAAACAATCCCGGAAAATTCTCAAAATGATCCGAAAACAACCCCGAAATTATCGCTTAAATCATCCCTAAAAAATCCCAAAATGGTGCGAAAATAATACATGACCTTTCTTGGTGCACATTTCGATCGGCGTATCTGCAATAGAATTCTTCTCTATGAACTTAAGAAGGAGCGAAAGATCCACTTCCCTCACATCTGCAAAGACTGTGGAAAAAGCGAGCTCCCAGCAATCTGTTAAGCCTAGAATGTAGTCCTGAGCATGGACAAAGAAAGTAATGAATCGACTCCTCTTCCTACTGATCCTGACAGCTTCTGCATTGAGAACTTGCCGGTATACTGCGTTAGTATTGGTGCTATAGCACAACGTCCTGTGTTGACACCTCTAAGTACGCTTACACCAGATTTGGTTAATTTGTGAAGAAAGCTAGCTCGTTTTCTGTCTAAACATGCCCACTTGGATTTTAAGACTTTGCAATCATCTCGGTTGGTCCATATTAAATTCGTTGTCTTAAAAGAATGCTCATCGATTATCCTTAGAAACCTTCATAATGGCGATCGAAAGGAAATGTCAGCCTCGTCGCGCTTCCTGGTGTTCTCATCAGCTCTTTCGTTTCCATTAATTGCTGAGATGATCCAGAGCCTTTAGCGAGGTGCCGCACCTTCGAACCATATCAAGTTTTATCACGTAAGATTTTAATGCCTTTAATGAGGTTTGGCTGCCAAGGAATATCGCTACATTGGTTGCTGGTACCATATTCTCGCGCAGCTATCTAGCCGCATGTGGCATAGATTTCTGTTTGGAAGATACTTTACGAGTCTAAGAGTCGCTTATAATCTGTCTACCAGTGACTAAGCCCTGTTTCCGTTTCTTCATAAGGGGTACTCAATCTTCAGCGTCCCGAAGTCAGTTGCTGACGAGACATAATCCATTTCTGTTGTTAGGTCAGTTATCACCCCGCTTCGTCCATTTGCAGCGTCATCTACTATCGTCGCATGTCCATGGTTACTGGCTTGTTGAGTTCATTCAGTCTGAGAGCTAATTTTTTGGCCAAACCCTGAACACGTGCAGTAGCACCAGGTGGAAGATCAAGTTTAGCCCTTCCTGAGATGTTTTGCCTACCGCGCGTGATATCCCCTGCTAGTCTTCGAATTTTCCTAGCTTTTACTCGATTAATATTTTTAACCAGCACCTTCCACCAGACTAGAGCTCCATACATTAGTATCGTTCGGATAAATGTGTGGGCCACAGTACGGTAATAGTCCCCAATACTTCCCGAAGGCTATCATCTTTGGGAGCCACTGTGCGGCTTTTGACTTTCGCTGCTTTGGTTGCCCTGAACCTTGCTAATACCCATTTTTGTTTTTTTAAAGATCAGTTTCTCTGCTGGCGGCCGCCGTGTGTGAAGGTAGTGTTGCCGGCCTACCACACCGAAGGTCCATGGTTCGAGCCCTGGTACAGGTAACATCAAAAGTGATTTGAAAAAAGTTTTTCAAAACGGGGTCGACCCTCGGCAGTGGTTTGGCAAACTCTCCGAGTGTATTTCTGCCATGACAGGCTTCTCAGCAAAAAATTCGTCTCCTTTGTAGATGCCGTTCGGAGTCGGCAAAAAACTGTAGGTCCCACCAATTTGTAGGGAAAATTCAAATCGGCACACCACAAATTGGAAGAGAAGCTTGGCGCAAAAATCTCTTATGAGGTTTATGATGATATACCTGTTGTATATCGCGCCATAAAAAAAAAAAAAAAAAAAAAAAAAAAAAAAAATTTCTCTGCCAGTGAGAGAGAAGCAGGATCCTTCTCCCTAATTTTCTCCCATATTCCTGAGATGGTAGAAAAGGTTTCTATAGGATCGCTGGGCTTTCTTCCCTCTTGGTTCGCTCACATAAGGGCCATTAAATCATTCCTACAAAAAATTGTGCGACTGATCTCTAAAGAGAGTGATCCGGCATCAATACTTTTCGTATAGGTGGGATAATCTTAATTTCTGTAGCCTACTTTTAGGTGTTGAAAGTAGAGGAACACATGTAATCTGTCCGACGCTACCCTTTTAAGCATGAAAGGGACCACTTCAACCTATACAAAGATATCAATACTGGCACAGGACGCACGCTCCTTTGCGACTCATCCTAGACTTATCTCATTTTTTGCAGGGATTATACACCAGTTTTGGCCTATTTGGCATATCTGTGCTTCATTATTTTTAAAAGTGTGCTCAACTTTAACAAAAATGATTATTCAATAATTTTTTCTGTTATTCACTTAATAAAAGAAATTGTTGCTCTCATCAAACAAACCAACTTTTATGAAATAGCAAATTCACTATAAGTGATTAGCCGCTAGCTATGAAAGTTATTCAACCACTCGCCGCTTAATTTATGGCCAAATGTCAAACGGAAGGCACAAAGCGAACTGAGAATTTATTGCTTTATTGCTGTTGGTGTTGCATTTTTGCTATCATTTTGTGCCGGAAATGTATGATTTTAAATTTTCATACAAAAAGCTACGGAAACTGCCAGCCTAACACTGAACCGACAAAAGTAGCCATGGCAGCAATGACAACACCAACAGTTTCTAGTTGTTTGTGCAACAACAAGAGCAGCAGTGGCAAACGAGGCAATGCTGCAAGCAGCAGAGAATTGCAGGATATGCGATATAACACTCAAAGTTGCTACTATATATCTACGTATGTATGTTTGTATGTTTGCATAATTGTACATTTGATTAGTTGCCAGCTATTTGGTCAGGATAGTAGACACCCACTTTGTATGAACAGTTGTGTTCATTATAATAGTAGTGAAATTATATTGGTTATCCTTCGAAGAAATAAAAAGAAGCTGTATTCTTAAAATATCATTTAAAATATAGCAAATTCCATACCACAAACCACATAAAAAGAAGTTTCAAAGTTTACACAAAGTTCAGGAAAGTTAATTAAACTTTTAAAAATTTTCATGAAATTTTCAATATTTTGGGCAGAATTTTTAGAAAACAAGTAAGGAAAGGGCTGTCTTCGACTGTGCCGAAGACTTTATTTAAGTGGCCGATCCTTACTCACAATTAGTACAAACTCTGCGAAACTCTTTATTTAAAGATACATAGCCCAAACCCCATTTATCGGAACAATCGATTACATGGGAGCTTTATGTTATGTTGGTCCGATCTGGGTGATTTTCAATACACACATTACATATATAACAAGTACCAAACCTGCAAAATTTGAGCTTCCTAGCTTGTTAATTGCAAAATTTATAGCCCAAGCCCCATTTATCGGAACAATCGATTACATGGGAGCTTTATGTTATGTTGGTCCGATCGGGGTGATTTTCACTACACACATTACATATATAATAAGTACCAAACCTGAAAAATTTTAGGTTCCTAGCTTTTTAATTGCAAAATTTATAGCCCAAGCCCTATTTATCGAAACTATCGATTGTATGGGACCTATGCGTTGTATTGCTCCGGCCTTGCTAATTCCGACAAATGATTAATATCATACAAAATGGCGGCCGCATACCAAATTTCATCAAGATATCTCAACAACTGAGTGGCTAGTTTGCGTACAAACAGACAGACGAACATAGCTAAATCGACTCAGCTCATCGCCCTGATCATTTCGGTATACGAGTACTTATTGGTGGGGTGTTATCTCCTACAAACATCGGACCAAAGTTATAATACCATTTCATGTTCATGAAAGGTAAAACAATTCTGAAAATTCTGGGAAATTTTTGAGCTAGCTCTAACTTGCACATTGTTGTATTAAAATTGATTGAATTGATAAAATTGTGCCAAAAATTTGATGGTTTAAGGCTTAGCTAACTTTCCTGAGCTTTTTGTAGACTTTGAAATTTCTTTTTATGTGGTTTGTGTTATGGAATTCGCTATATTTTCAACGAAAACTATTAAAATCACAGCTTTTTCTTATTTCGGTGAACGATATCCATTTAAATTTCACTACTATTATATTGAATGCATCTGTATGTGTGTTAGGTGTGTGTGTGTGTGTGCGTAAGTGTGTTGCTTTATGGGTCACTGCCATAAATGCAGTTGAGGCCGGATACTGTTTCAGGCAACGGACGAGCTTTCTGCCATAAAAATGCTCAACATTATTATCGTGTGAATGTGGAAAAAGAGCGCGCCGTGGCAAGTGAAGTTGTGAACAAGTTGTACCATTTCTTTTTTTTTTTGTGAAATTAAGTTAAATGCTAGTTTCCGTTGACCATACGTGGCACATTGTCGGTTTGGTTAGTCATGCAAGTCATCTACGTACATATGAAATGCTGATATTACCAAATGTTTTTACATTAGAGATATTTATCAATGAAATAATAGAAAGATAATAAAAGAAATTTAATATCTATTTTCATGTTAATATAGTCAAAAAGCAAAGAAGGATTTCTGCATTAATACACAGAGGGTGCCACTGAATTTAGATTTTTAAGTTTTTTACGTAATAGTTGTAGTAAAGGTATACCTTTGGACGACTTTAAGCATTAGTTATTAGTTTTGAAGTTTTTAGTTTCATTTTTTTACTTGTTAGATTAATTTTTTTTAAATTTTCGCGTTTTTACTGATGCTTGGAAAAAGAATTTATAATAGTGAAACAGCTTACTTTTAGTTGCTGAAAGTACATACAATGTATTTATGTATTTAAATCAGTGCTTTACAAAGCATCACCTGCGAGTGCCAGCTTTATAGAGCTTTCTCACATACAGCCACGCACAGATAGTATGAAAGCTCTTTTGCACCGTAAATAATCTCGTTTGCCTGAAATTATAATTGTCCACATTCAGCCTTTGATCCTTTAAGGCTGTGTGTTTTAAGTAACTTTAGATATCGTTGCGTCATCTGGCGGAAAATTTTTTGCAGCTCTTTATCTCGACGGGAAGCTTATTCTAAATTTTCGAGATTCAAATAAGTTTTTTAAGTGCCCCCGAGCGACATTTTCCTCCTTTATTACTGCATCATCGCAGAGGTCTTAACTATCTCTTAGCTTCAGATTTCTACATGACTTGGCACTTACTCAAAATTCTAGGATAACAACACAGCATCTAGCACAATTTGTTTTGATTGTAGTGTTGTTGGCCTACCACACCGAAGTTTCAAGTAACGGGGCAGCTAACAGTAAGTTATCGTAAATGTGTAGGCCTGGCCGATAAATGTGGGCCTGTTTTTTTTATCGCTACCTCAGGTGTTAATCAAGCAAGCATGTCAAGTCCTCTTTTTGTAAATTTTATTAATAATATAGCGTCATGTATTCGCTCTTCCAGTTTCCGCTTGTAGGCGGATGACTTCAAGCTACATTCAACAATCTCATCTATCTCTCATGCCATTGGTCTTCGAAAAGATCTTAAAAATGTAGCCGCTTGTTGCGTAGTAAATCATTCTTTCAATTCAACATATGTAAGTAAATCGTTTCAACTAACTTTTTATAAATCTTATTCCCAAATCTCTACTTCTTATTTTATTGATGAGTCTAGACTTACTACGAAATTTGAAATAAAAGACTTAGGAGTGATCTTTGAATCCAAGTTCATCATATCAATCACAAAATTGCTTATTCGTATTCCTTGCTTGCTTTTATAGGGCGCTGTGGTACAGATTTTACTAACCCATACACTTTAAAAATTCCTTACACATCATTAATACGTTAGAAGCAAGAATTGGCATTGTTTATTTGGTGGTCATATTACGATTGTCACACTGACGGGTAAATTCTGTGCGTAACCGGTAATTTTGTACCTGAAGATTATCCAACCGAAAATCGTAACCGTTGGCAACGCAGTTCATACAGGGTGGCTGATGAATTTTGCTACATTAAGAAACTCAAATAATTTTTTTTTCAGTGTATGGAATTCATTTTTCTTTTATTCATGTTAAAGCTCATTAAATTTTATTAAATATAGCTTAATTAGTTTTAAAAATAATGGAGTTTAAATGCCCCCCCTGCTCGTCGATGCATGTGCGGCATCTTACCAAAAAGTTGTTCATTACTGCTTGGAGAGTTGAGACAGGAATAGCCGCAATTGTTTCTCGAATGGATTGCCTTAGTTCATTCAAATTTGTTGGTTTTGCTTTGAAGACTTCCTGGTTGCAATAACCCCACAAGAAAAAGTCAGGTGCAGTAAGGTCAGGCGACCTGGGTGGCCAACGGAATGTGGAGTTTCTGGATATCAGCTTATTGGGAAATTTTCGTCGCAATTCTGTCATAACAGGTTGGGCTATATGAGAAGCTGCACCATCTTGCTGAAACCACACAGCGTTGAAAGAAATTCTCATTCGGCGTAATTCTGGATAGAAAAACTCTCTCAACATGCTCAAGTAACGGTCTCCAGTAACCGTAACGGTGTGACCGTTTTCTTCGAAGAAGTAGGGCCCGACAATGCAGCGTGATGAAACTGCACACCACACTGTGACACGAAGTGGATGCAATTCCGTCTCATGGAGTATCTGTGGGTTGGAAGCACTCCATATTCGACAATTTTGTTTGTTTATGTTGCCGTTTAAATCGAAATGGGCCTCGTCAGACATGAAAAGACAGTTCAACATGTTTCCATCCTCTTCCACCATTTGAAGCATCTTCTGGCAAAATTCCAAGCGAATCGGCAAGTCTGCAGCGTTCAGTTTGTTGGCCATTTGAATTTTATATTGGAATAAGTCCAAATCTTTGTGCATAATTGACTGTAATGACTGTCTGCTTACACCCATTTGAGCAGATAAGCTTCTTGTCGAAACACGTGGATTGTTTTGTATGGCAGCAGCTACAGCAGCGATTGTTTCCTCCGTTCGAACTGAAGGGTTTCGATGGTAAGGTCTTCTGTTGACTGTCCCATGCTCGGCAAAATTGTTTACAAGTCTTATTATGGTCCATCTGCTCGGAGGATTGCCGCCAAACGTGCGCCTATACTCTCTTTGAACCGAAAATACGGACTCCAGTGCGTGATAGCGGCGGACAATCCAAATTCTTGTTTCAGTGTCCCAGTTATCCATTTTTGTTAAACGTAAAAGTCAATCTGCAAAATAAAAAAAAAATTAACCAGATTCAATAAATAGAAAAAAAGTGATTTAATTTTTTTTTGGTAGCGGCTTTCATTAGCCACCCTGTATAACCGCGATTCTACATGGCAACGCTGTCGAAAACGAAAAATGCGCAATAGAGCAAAATGAACGAAACTTCGTGTAAAACTTTTTTATTAATTCTGGTTAACTGGTAATGTACAAAATTGTGCAGTATTTTCTGTTTACAAAAATATTTACAAAACACGTGCAATTTTTCGCGGTTACGCGACGTTACCACCTATGCTAGTGATTACGAAATTGAACTGCTACTTAAGCCGGCAGAATACCAAAAGGGTGCAAAAGTTTCCAAATTATTTATTTGCCGGAAAAACTAATGTTGCTACCACACTAGAATTAGACTGTAAAAGTATGAAAAGGTTACAGAAGGCATATTTAAGTTATGCTCCTTGCAGTTTCCAATTTATGAACCCTATCTCCTCATGTAATGCTACATATATGCCTCCTCATTAACTTGAAGACCTTAAATAATAGAAGAATTATTCTTTTTGTAGTTGATATAATTGAAGGCAATACGGATACTCCAGTTCTTCTAGAGACTGATAACGATCCGGATTCACTGATCTATCTATATATTTAAAATTCAAATTATGTATGTATGTATATATCTATAGATCGACTTGCGTCCTAAACGTATAAACAGATCGTAACCAAATTTGAAACACGAACTGGATACCTTACCGGGATGGTCATGGGCTAAAAAATATTTTGATATATATAGGGGGCGTGGCACCTCCCATACAAATGGAATTTTTAACAGTTCGTATTTCTGGAAGTATTTACGTTAGACTACTCAAATTTGGTAAGGGGTTATATGACATTAACCCCAACCACATCCAGAAAAACTGAGGATAACGAAAAAGGGGGCGTGGCACCTCCCATACAACTGGAATTTTTTATAGTCCATATCTCTGGAAGTATTTAGGCTAGACCAATGAAATTTGGGAAGGGGTTATATGAGGTTAATCCTTAACACCACCAAGAAAACTGGGTAAAACGAAAAAGGGGGCGTGGCACCTCCCGTATAAATGGAATTTTTCATTGTCCATATCTCTGGAAGTATTTACGTTAGACCACTGAAATTTGGTAAGGGGTTATATGAAACTAATTCCTACCACCTCCAAAAAAACTGATGATAACTAAAAAGGGGGCGTGGCACCTCCCATACAACTGGAATTTTTCAAGTCGGTCTATAGATACATACATACATAATATGAGTTTTATATATAAAGATAGAAATGTGGGGTGAAACCCACGGGTATAAGCTAGTATAGGATATTCTTTCTTGAAAGTGCCAGAACTATTTTTATATTATGCCTCAGGCATTAGAGGACTGCAAGGGTCAAATTTCTTCTCAAACTCTTTAAGTATGCATTTCTCAACTAAATTGTAATTTTAATTAAATAATGTAAACTATATTTATAGCTATATTTTAATTGCTATGTATTCTAATCAAAACCATGTTATTTATAGATTACTATTTTTGAAATAAAATGAAAATGAAAATTAAAAAATATGGTTAAAGTTTTGAAATAGTTCAAAGAGCCTAGCAGAATTAATCAACAAGAGTTTCCCAATTTCGCTTTATTGCGGTGTAAGGCTTATTACTTATCGGTTTTTTATTGCTTAATCATGATTAATTAATTTATTTATTTTTTTCCTTTGTTCGTATTCATTACTAAATATTCGGAAAAAATTATTCCCCAAAAACAATCTGGCTTGATGTTCAAAAAACGCTGGTCTCCTAGAGCAAAAAGCAAGATTATCAAGCTTACGCTTAATTAAGAATTGCATGCCGAGTATGAAAGTTTTATTTACATAAAATCATATAAACGTACATAAAAACTTGGTGAAATATTTACATTGACAAATAAGCAAAAACAATTTCTGTTTTATAGCGCTTTGCAAGTACGGATATTTTAGTGTCCGTAATTCCTTATTTATTCATTCTGTGCGAACAGGTAGAAGTAAGACGACGATAGTAAATTTTGTGTGACTTTTTTATTGTGATGTTCGAGTTCAACTAATTAGCAGAGACTAACAAATTCGAAACATTTGTTATATTAGAGAATAACCTATACAGTTGTGTTCAATATAGTAGCACAGAAATTAAATTGGATATAGTTCGACGAAGTAAAAAGAAGCTATGTTTTTAATCATTTGCATTGAAAATATAGCGAAATCCATAACAGAAGCAAAATTAAAAGAAATTTCACAGTTTACACAAAGTTCAGGAAAGTTAATTAAACTTTTAAAAATTTACATCAAAATTTCAATATTTTTGGGAAGAGTTCTTTTTGAGTACGGAGTTTTATAGCACATTCAATTTTAGCATAGTAATAAGCAAATTAGGAGCACCTCAAAATTTAACCTGAGTTAAAAAAAAAATCGGGAACTACCAGAAACAAATAGTAGATGAAAAGTTTTTTAGGATTTGTATGAAGTTGTTACAAAATGTTTTGCAGTTATTGTTGTGGCTTTTGAAAATTGCAAAGCAAAAGCACAAACTCGACGGCTGAGTGGAAGATCACCCTTTTTTAACATATTTTTAAAAAACCCAATCGAAAAATCAATACACCTTGAGCTGTGATAAGATATTGTTGAACCAAATACTAAATAATGGTGTTTTGGAAACAATTTCTGAGGTGTTGGTTTTTGAAACATATCTTGAAATAGGGTGATCTTCCCCTCAGCCGTCGAAAAAAGAAAAATGTTGCTCATACGCACTGTCGAACGCAATGTTGTGGCAGTATTCAAAAAGGACCGCTATATTCGAAACTTTGAATCAGTCAGAGAAGATCAAGTTCTTCAAAGTGAAATAAAATTTTTTGTTTGACAATGTATTCAAAGATTTTCTAGGTTGTTCAAAATGTTCCAACTGCGGTCTAGTTAGTTGTAATTGATGCAAACTTCCACTCATCAAGAAACACTCCGCTCGCAAGCGAGGTTTAAGATGAAAGTATGTGAGTATGTATTAGAAGGTTGCGCGCTAGTGAAAGGTAATGGCAATACGTTGATCTTTGATTAGAGTGTAAGTAACACAAAAGTTTAGAATCTAGTTTGCATCTGCGAACAAAACAAAAACTTTTTGTCGTAAAAAAAGGCATTAAATTAAAGCAAGTTCAATGTAGAAATAGATTAGTCGGATTTTTAGTACACAGTTTGAGTGTCTGTGGATGAAAAAATGTAATGGCCTAAATCACGATTTTTTTTTTTTTAATTTTCAACAAAGCTAATTGATTTTTTACAATTATTGAAAAAGTAAGAAAAATTGATGTTTTTCCATCTGTCCGTCTGTCTGGAGCCGCCATTTTGCATGCGATTAATCATTGGTCGGAATCAGCAAGATCAGAGCAATACAACGCATAGCTGCCATACAATCGATAGTTTCCATAAATGGGGTTTGGGCTATAAATTTTGCAATTAAGAAGCTAGGAACCTAAAAGTTTGCAGAGTTTGTACATATTATGTATGTAATGTGTGTAGTGAAAATCAGCCAATCAATGTGACTAGTGAAAATCAACCAGATCGGACTAACATAACATATAGCTCCCATATAATCGATAGTTCCGATTAACGGGGTTTGACCTATAAGTGTTGAATTCAAAGGCGTAGGAACTTATAATTTGGCGGGTTTTGTTTATATTACATACGCAATGTGACAATTGAAAATTACACACATCGGACCAACATAACATATAGCTCCCATAAAATCGATTGTTCCGATAAATAGGGTTTGGCATATGTATCTTTAAATTAATAGTTTTGCAGAGTTTGTACTAATTGTTAGTAAGGATCGGACACTTAGAAGCGTGATGGGTATTCATGAAAGGTATAAAGTCTTCGGCACTATCGAAGACATCCCTTTTCTTACTTGTTTTTGATTATTTTTGATTTTTTTAAAAATCGTAATCGATTTTTTCTAATCATAATCAATTAATAATTGCATTTTCTCGAAAAACAAAAATAAAATTATAATTATCAATTAATTATCAATTAATTATCAATTAATTAATTGATTACTAATTACTAGTCATGTTTAGCAGGTCTGATTTCAAATTATTTTTGCCAATCAGAAAAGTATAATCAAAAAAAAATTGTTTGCCCAGCCTAGTGGTCATGTTGTTGAACATGTATTTATTTCAATTGTTTTTATTGATTCTGTAGTTATTTTGTAAAATTGCTCTGTGTCTGATCTTCATAATCAACATCATATTAGTAATTACTATCATAACTATCATCATTATTTCTTTCAACACTATAATCGTCAAATAATCATTGTGATCATAATCAGCATTCGCATAACTTCAACGTCATCACCCTAATTCTTCTACGTTTTCTGCCCTTCTTCAACAATTTTTCCAACTTCTCCGAGCTTAATAAGACAGAAGAGTAGTATGAAATACGATTTGAACACAGCCCTCATGGAAGATAACGAGGGGTCTAATGTAGATATAGAGGAGTGTAGGCGTGTTAAAGGTGTTAAGAATTTGCTAAAAGATCTACCTGTATTCCAATCATTTTTGCATAGTACACAACTCACCTACTTTTCATGTTGTTTGTGTGCTCGTAAACATCCATTCATATTTAGATTGCAAACAACATGGCGATACCAAGAATGTGTTGCGAGCTCATGTCCGCATACATTTGCATTTGTGAAGCCAAATAAAAAAATAAAATAAAATAAAACAGTGACAACAACGAAGCAACAGCAGTGCAAAGCAAAGCTTCTAAGTGTACTGCAAAAGGGAAAAAGGAAGTAGAATTGTTAGGCATCAAAAAACAAAGACAAACAAAAAAAATAAAAATAATAATAATAAAAGCAACAAAGAACAGCATTCACAAATCGTAAATCCTAACAAACACAAACCAGCAACCCACTCGCCTACATTAGCAACAAAGAGCAAACGTCTACGTCAGCGTCGGATGAAGAGACAGCAGCGTTGGCAGAGGCGAGTGCGAGCGAAGTAAGCTCAGGCGCTTATCTAGGATAATGGCACACATACTAATTTTTAATAACTCCAAATGTGTAGAAATGCTTGCACACATACTTGCGCTCACACACAAGCACTGGAGAAAAAGTATTTAGTTGTGAGCTGGTGCTCTTCTGGTGCTTTTGGAACCACTACTAGTTTGTGCGAAGCTCTTTTACAACCAATCAAGTGGCGAATTATATATGGCAGTGTGCTAGGCAGTGGAAATTTTCACTGCCAAATTTTTTTTGGTTGTTGATAGAATTTGTTGCTTTAAAGACCGAAAATTGCAACAAAAAAGTACTCAACTTATCGCACTTGATTTCTGAATTAATAAAAAATCGCTACAAGGTCAGTTAATTAAAAAAATGTTAAAAGGAAATAAATATATATTTTTTTGGTCCAAAATTAGTTATGTGGATGGCAGAGACATTTTTTAGCAGAGTTTGTTCCATTAAGGACAGAAAATTGGAAAAAAATCGTTCCAAAATCATTCGAATAAAAAAAAAAAAAATTTAATTTGTTGGTCCAAAAATAGTTGTTAGAGGGTGAATTAAAACAAAAAGTTATTTAAAAAAAAAAGTTTACACCTAATCGTTTTTTAAATGAATACAAAATCCTTCCAAAGCCATTCAAATCACAAAAAAAAAATTTAAAATTATAGAAAATTTTTTTGGTCCAAAACTAGCCATTAGATGGTGGCAGAAACTTTTTTTTAGCAATAGAATATAGAGTTTGTTTATCTAAAGATAGAAAATTGAAAAAAATAAATCGTTCCAAAATCATTCGAATAAAAAATAAAAACAAAAGTTTTGGTCCAAAAACAGCCATTGAAGGGTGGCAGAAACATTTTTCGTAGGTTCGAAAAAAAAAAATTACTCAAAATAGCCCACTCTTTTTTTAAATCAATAGAAAACATTTCGAAACCCATTCAAGTCCAAGAAAGGTAAATAAAAGAAAAGTTGTTTGGTCCAAAAACAGTCATTGGAGGGTAGGACAAACATTTGAAAAAAAAAAATCTTTCCAAAATCATTCAAATAAAAATAATTAAAAAAATGTTTTGGTCCAAAAATAGTTGTTACTAGGTGAGATGAAACATTTTTTAGGTTCGAAACAAGGCGAATTTAGACCAGGTGATATCACGGCGAATTTGTTGCTGTATACACACACATACTTCATGTGTTTTGTTTTTACTTTGGCGGCTTCTCCTGTCAGATTGCATAGTATTTTTTTATTTGGCAGAAGAAGCCACTGCTCATAAGTTCTAATGAGAGCACCTGTAAGTTAGCTCGCCTTGATTCGAAAAAAAAACTATACTCAAAACAGCCCACTCTTTTTTCAATTAATAGAAACTCGTTCGAAAACCATTCAAATCAAAAAAAGTTAAATAAAAAAAAATTTGTTTGGTCCAAAAATAGTCATTGGAGGGTGAGAGAAACATTTTTCTAGCAGTTAGAGTGTGTTCCTTTAAAGACAGAAAATTTAAAATAATAATTGTTCCAAATCATTCAAAAAAAAAAACAAAAAAAAAAAATTTGTTGGTCAAAAAAATAATTGTTAGAGAGTGAGGGGAAAGAGTTTTGTTTCGCTTGGGAATAGACTTTTTTCCTTTAAAGATAGAAAATAAAAACAGAAACAACAACATAGCCCACTAGAGTTTTAAATTAATAGAAAATCGTTCCAAACTGTTTCAAATAAAAAAAATTTTAAAACTTTTTTGGTCCCCAAAAAGTTATTTATAAATTAGTCTACACTTGGCAGTGATCAGCAAAAATTCTTTTTATATCGTAAACCTTAACGGCATTCATCGGGAACTGGCAGAACACTCGGTCTCAAGGTCGTCGGCGGTATATAGTGAACAATTCTTAAATAAAGCTTTTAAAAGATCTGGCGGCCAACGAAGCAAGCATTCTTTTATGTGGAAAGTCTATAACAAAATTTTTAGCTGGGTTCAAATGCTAACTCGCGTTGGTGACCCTGCAGTGAAATATCAAACTAGTCAGTAAACATACTAGTATCCAACTATAATTTTCTGGTTAAAATCATACTAGTCAGAAAAAGTTCAATCCTATTTGTTTAAGCGACATTAGCTGTAATTATATCTTTCGTTTTTTTCATTTGCATTGCATGCTGTTGTAATTCGCAACCAGCTTATGAAATATTCCAAAGATATAGTTTATGTTTTGCAATCCCAAATCGGGGTGTTTCACAACGAAAATTATGAAAAATGAAAAGATGTATTGATAAGTCTATTTTCTTATTTTAGTCCCTGCTAGAGAGGTTTTGGTCCGCATTTGGACTAGCTATCGTTTATCTTTTTCGAACTAGTATGATTAGACTGCAATTTTAGTAGTACATTTCCTTCCATTTTGAACTACTATGAAACTGGTATTTTACGGTCAGTATGATACTAGTATATTTCCACTATATACAAACTAGTATTTCATGAGTATGTTCTGGTCGAAATCTGACAACTGACATCTCGTAGGACCTCGCCATGTTAAAAATACCTGTTGCTTACATGGAAATATGACATTTGGCTACCTATTTGGGCTTGGTGCATATACAGGGTGTTTTTTTTACAGGTTTGTTTTTTGAATAGAGATAAAACTGGCATTTTGTGGTCAAATCTGGCAACTCTAATGTCATTTATGTTCAGTTTGGTTTGCCATTTCATCATGAACAGGTTGACAAAAGAACAACGCTTGCAAATCGTGCAAATTTATTTCGAAAATAATGGTTCAGTTCGCGAAGTTTACCGTGAGCTCCGTCCATTTTATGGTCGACATAATCGTCCATCAGAGCAATTAATTCGGTTAACCATGGATCGTTTTCGCACTACGTTTACTCTATGTGATAATACGCATCCGCAGAGACGTCGAACAGTGCGCACCGAAGAAACAATTGCCGCTGTAGAGCAAAGTGTTGAAGAGGACCCGAATGAATCGATTCGCCACCGTGCACAGCAATTGGAGCTTTGTCCATCAACTTTATGGAAGATTTTGCGCAAAGATCTTGGCTTGCGACCTTACAAGATCCAGCTTGTGCAAGAATTAAAGCCGCGAGACCATGCAATGCGTCGTGATTTTGGTGTATGGGCCGAAAATGAGATTGATTTCGATGCTGATTTTCATCGCAAAATTTTGTTCAGTGATGAGGCTCATTTTTGGTTGAATGGCTACGTCAACAAGCAAAATTGCCGCATTTGGAGTGAATAGAATCCACATGAGACCCTTGAAACGCCATTACATCCACAAAAACTGACTGTTTGGTGTGCTCTATGGGCTGGTGGAGTCATTGGGCCATACTTCTTCCGCAATAATGCTGGAGAGGCAGCTACCGTTAATGGAGACCGGTATAGAGCCATGATAACCGACTATTTTGTTCCCGAATTGGATGGCATGAATGTGGATGAGTTGTGGTTCCAACAAGACGGCGCTACATGCCACACAGCGCACGTCACAATCGATTTATTGAAGGAAACATTCGATGAGCGCATAATTTCGCGGAATGGACCTGTCAATTGGCCACCAAGGTCGTGTGATTTGACACCATTGGATTATTTTCTTTGGGGATATGTGAAGTCGCTCGTCTACACCAACAAACCAGAAACGTTAGGGGAATTGGAAGCCAACATTCGTGGCGTTATTGCCGACATACGGCCCCATATGTTCGAAAAAGTGGTTGAAAATTGGACCTGTAGAATTGG
The DNA here is from genome assembly GCA_949987695.1 of Merzomyia westermanni. Classification (NCBI taxonomy): domain Eukaryota; kingdom Metazoa; phylum Arthropoda; class Insecta; order Diptera; family Tephritidae; genus Merzomyia; species Merzomyia westermanni. Next base: position 11,780,726 of record OX465290.1, on the reverse strand, counting down.
CTTTATTCGAGCCAGCCGCGGCAGCCACATGCCCGAAATCATATTTAAACATTAATGGCATAAAATTATCCTTCCAATAAAGCCAAATTGATGGACCTTAAAACGATTTTCTTGTCTTTTATATCAATTCAAAGTTCTATACCCCTAAAAAAACACCCTTTACTAGTTGTAAAGTAGTTTGCAACTAGTTGCTTTGACTGTAGGGGAGTTAGCTTATGCAAGCGCGAGAGTGTGTGTGTGTGTGTTAGGCGTTGAATGTTGATAAGCGATATGGTGTGCGCTACTTGGTGCTTTGCTCTGCAATCGCGTTGATTAAAGCAACAAAAAACAAATAAGGAGAGCGTTGTCTACGGCTGTGACGAATTCTTAATACCTTCACGAATACTTATGCAAACTTTCACTGTGTGATGCTTACTAACAATAAGTGCAAGCTGTGCGGGATTTGACGTTCCTAACTAAAGCTCAATCGCGCTTTATCGAAACAATCGATTGTATGGTGACTATATGGTATATAGGTTCGATTTTTTTTGTACCAACAAATGATTAATATCTACATATAATAAAACTAGCACGCCAAAAATGTGCAAGATTTTACTACGTCCTTGCTCTTTTGACGAACTAAAAAATCAATGCACTCTGCAGAAAGTACAAAAAATATATTTTTCCCGTATCCATGCACATCTTCCCGCTACAACACCGATTCTACAATCGGTTGGAGCAATGATGGGCTTAGTGTTAAAAATTAGTAAGTTTTTAATCCTCAAATTTTTCCGGCATGGATAGGCTAATCTTTATTTGGAGTAGCTATCATTGTAGTAATTATTGTCAGGACTATTCCAATCCGTGCAGTGATGTCCGAGATCTTGTGATTCAAAAATTCCACTTTTTTATAATATTTAATATTGTAACAGGTCGACGTCTGAAAATTGTATATGTTAAAAGAAAACATTGACAGCAGAAATCATTACTGAGCCGGTATAAAATTCGAAGCAACAGCTTTTAGAATTTTTGTCTGTCTGCCTGTATGTTTGCTCACGCATCACTCAAAAACTACTGACTTGAATTGAACGCAATTGTCACCGTTGCATCACTAACCATCCAACTTAACATTTTAGATATATCTTATTTCGATAGCTCTACTGGTTTCGATGTTATCGACCAATATATGGACCAAGGTGACCTAAAATATTTTAGTATAATATGGGTATCAAACGAAAGCTGCTAATAAGTGCTGCGGTAAGCATTGATATTAACGCCATATCTCAACTAATTTAGGAAATATAACGATAAAAACCAACTCAGTGTATTTGAAGTTTACAGGCGCAGCGACTTAGTTGATCATACGGATAATTTCAGGGTGCTTATTGATGGTTTCATCTCTTTTTCGTTTCATACTTACAAACATCCCGCCAAATCTATTATATAAAAATTTTCCTGTTCATGAAAGGTATAAAAATGAATGCGATTTACTACGCTTGCACACAAGCACACATTCATATAAACGAAGGCATGCACGTACGTGTGAAAATTAGAATGCCGGAAATTCAAAGCGCACATGGATTAAATGCTTGTAAATTTACAGCAGAAGCGAATTCTATGAGTTGGAAATATATTTCTTTTATATGAAAAGTACTTACATACATAAATACATACACACATATGAAGATTGCTTTATTGTGCGAAAAATTTAATTTTGAATTTTATTTTCTTTTCTTTTAGTACAAGTAATGCGATAGTTACAGGAAAAGCGCATTATATTTTCACCTGCGCTCAGTTTTCCCGAAATACAAAATCATCCGGAAACTTAAATCGTATTCGTTTTGATCGAATTCATATTTGCATTAGTTAATTGGTTGATGCAAAACATTTGGCTTTTTCTTTTTTCAAAGAATTTGAAACTTTAATAGAATTTTCGATAAGCTCTCAGACCCACCAATTACTTAAACATGCATGAATTGTATGAATTATATGAATGTATATATGTATAAATGCACTTGGGGATGTGTAAAACTGCTAAATGGATGCAAAATATATGAGCCATCACAAATGCCATCGTTGGCTATAACAAATGCGTTCTATAAATTCCTATAGCTTCGTGAGTGCTACATCAAAATGTGAACGGTCATAGTGCGGATTGCTGTTATCCTTGAATTTTGAGTTCATTAGGTAGACACCATCTAATTTGCACATGCGTGCTACCATTTACCGCTATCAATAATTTATGCAACATACTGTTTGGTTAAATATGTACATATATATATTCACACAACGTAAACACACACACAAACTCTTCAGAGCAACGTCATCATGGCGGTAAAAGCTGCTAACTTTATTTGTTTCAAATTTGTTGGAGTTAGGAGATACCACTTTTTAATAAATTTTAGCATTTCTGGACACTTGGAATTGACGATTTTTGTTTTCGTAAGCATTTAGCGACTTACGAATAAAGTAACAAAATCAAATATTTCTTTCGAAATCAAATGTAAGCATCTCTAGTAAGATAGTAACCGAATTGTGAGCGCGTATAGCTGTTTCTGTGGTCCCATTTGTATACCTAGTAGTGCTACGCACACAAAGTATATTAACTTTATTTTGTTGTGTTGATCTTCCGACAGGGTAGTAAGCTGATTTTGTAGAACGAAACTAGGCATTGAAAATGGCAGAACGCCGAAACCGGTTTGTCACAAAACCAAACTTGACAAGGGATGACGGAAAATTGTTCCAACAAAAATTATATTAACTTTAGTCGCCTAACGGCCGTACGTAACGGCATAAACGCATAGAGATAGATATTGACTTATGTGTATCAACATGTTCAGGACAAAAAGAGAAATTGATTAAGCCATGTCCGTCCGCCCGTCCGTCCGTCCGTCTGTGAACACGTTAACTTGAGTAAATTTTGAGTTATCTTAATCAAATTTGGTATGAAGGTTCCTTGGCACTCATCTCCGAGCGCTGCTTAAAATGGGCAAAATCGGATGATAGCCACGCCCACTTTTTATGTATAGAATATTTTCGAAAATACAAAAAACAGTGATTGTTCAGTACATAATACACTTATAAGAATAAAATTTTGTGTGTACATTAACTTAAGGGCACAACAAAAAATTTTTTTAAAAATTTTTGAAAATGGGGTTGGCACCGCCCACTTTTGATTAAGTCAAATTTAGAAATAATATAATACATAAGTCAAAAACCGTTCAAGATATCGAAACTAAGTTTAGCACAAATATTTATATTAATACAAGCTATATTCCGGAAAAAAATGGGCGAAATCGGTTAAGAACCACGCCCACTTTTGTACAAAAGATTTTGAAAAAGATCATAGATATATTTAGTAGGCAATAATTTTGCATACAAAAGCTTTATATAATTTCTATTTCACTTTGAAAGTGTCCGTGAAGAAAGAAAGTCGAAAAATATACATTTTTGAAAATGTTTGTGGCCCCGCCCCTTTTATAGTGGATTATTCCACAAAACTTGTTATGCCATAACTCAGGGAAAAATTGATTTATCGAAATGATATTTGGCGAAAATGTTGAATGTATAAAGGGAAATGTTTGTTGTAGAAATAACCGGAATCGGTCAACGGCCACGCCCAGTTTTTTAACATAGTTCTGAAAAATTTGTTTGTAAAATGTAAAACGCGATATTTTTATAACCACGCAAGCTATATCAATAAGATCTTGCACACATAATAGGCTTTTTTAGCAAAACTCAACCGCATTTTGTGGAGTTTGGGGAAGTAGGCGTTGCGCCGCTCACTTTTCAGCATAAAAATTCTGCTATTTTCAAAGGCGGGTGCTTCCAGTTTGAACAAGATATTTCAATCAAAATTTGTCAGCTACTTTCTAATAGTATGTAGTATACTCCTGCCAACAATTAGTCAAATCGGACAACACGCAAGCGAAATATCCTGGCAAGTTGTTAATGCCCCACTGCAATAGGAAAGTTATATAACTTTTTTGATTTTCATTCCTTTAATAAATATAAAATGTTTGTAAATATGAGAAGAAGATGAGATGGGCCCATCAATGAGTAAACTGGAATAATAAGGACGATGAGCTGAGTCGATTTAGCCAGTCCCGTCTCTCCGTCCGTCTGTCTGTCTACTTGAACGCAAATTTTTCAAACATATAAGGTGCATGTATTGGTATTTTGAAAAAATGTGGCTAGCAGTTGTTGTTAGGGAAGCCATTTATATACAAATAAATTAATTGCGGCCGCCGTGGTTTGGAGGTAGTGTTTCCGGTCTACCCCACCGAAGGTCCAAGGTTCGAGTCCTGTGAAAGGTAACATCGAAAGTGGTTTGAAAAGAGTCTTCAAAACGGGGTCGCCCCTCGGCAGTGGTTTGGAAAACTCTCCGAGTGTCTTTCAGCCATGGAAGGCTTCTCGGTGGAAATTCATCTCTTTGTAGATGCCGTTCGAAGTCGGCAAAACACTGTAGGCCCCACAAATTTGCAGGGAAAATTTAAATCGGTGTACCACAAATTGGAAGAGAAGCTTGACGCAAAAATCTCTTAGGAGGTCCATGAAAATATACCTGCTGTGCGCCATACATTTTTTTTTTTTTAAATTAATTTACCCCTCAAAACTCATAACAGAAGTGTTTTTATTAAAAACAAACAGCTGCCTTTATAATACGAACTGAAAGGTATTAAAATGGACTTGCGTAATTTGGTATGCCACAATAGATCACTACTAGGTATATAATGTTCGGTTCCACCCGAACTTAGACTTCCTTACTTGCTTTTTGTTGCTTTCAATTCATAAATGTGAATGGGTAAGCAGAAAAGATTTCATCTAGCATCTCAAGCAGTATAAAAAGTGGTTTTGAGCTTCTTTTACCGCGGCGCCGACCACATGGGGTTACATTTGAATACATATTTGGATTAGTTTGGGCTAGCCTGTCTATGAAGTCTATGAAATATTTGGCAAAATATTTAATGTGTGGTTCAAACCAATACATATGTATACCCAGCAAAAAATCGTGAGGCTAAACTCTAAAGATGGTGGCCGGCGATTAATAACACACTTACATTCGGCTACAATTGATTTCAACTAGTCCACTGTGAGCATAGTTGAGATTATTATTAAGCACAAAAAAATCGACTATTTATTATCGGTTATTTTGGTATCTAATATAAAAAACTCCCCTGCTACCAAATTGCTGTGTCGATAGGTTTTCTTATCTTATCTTTCTGGTCCGGAGCATATATTATTTGTTGTATTTTTACCTAATGAAATAGGGTTGTGTATAAAAACTCGGTTTTACTTTTATCGATTATTTTTAAAAATCGATTTTTGTGCATTGATTTCGTTAATGTCAAACAACGATTTTAAATAGATCGATTACATGAATCACACATTTTAAATCAATTTCTTTGTCTTTCCATTTCAAATAGTCGGATATTTGGAATCGACCCCATACTATTTGAATGAAATTTTTGGTGGGGAGTTAAAATTATTTTAAATTATGAAAGTCTTTGAATTACATTTTTTCCTGTTTTCTAAAGTTAATATTTTTGAATAATAGTAAAAAAAAGGTTGGCTCTCAAAAAAAGGTACTTAAAGGCATCAAAAAACAAAACAATTTGCAAAAAGAAAAAAATTTGTAATTTCTTATTTTGGAAAATTATTAATTTTCATTAAATTTCTTATTTTAGAAAAATGTTAATTTTTCAAAATCGTAAAAATCTCCATCATATTTTGGGTACCTCGGTTAATATAGCGATATCCTGTAACTTTCAGAAGGATATTTTATTTTTCTTTAAAAATATGAATTTTTGAATTTTGAAGAAATTTTTTTTTCAAAATTTTTAAACTATCTGGTCTAAATCTATCAGTTAAATAAAAAAATTACTCAATTTGGATAGCTGAACATTTTTCAATGCAGGTGGAATGTAAAAACAAAAACATGTTAGAATTTTTTATTTTTTTTTTGTTGGTGGAATGTAAAAAGAAATTTCTTTTTTTGTTTTAATTTTTTTTTTACATTCCACTTTCGTGAGAAACTGTTCATATGTTTGAACAAAAATAAAATTCCCTTATGAAAATTACAGGATATCGTTATATGTATCCAATATATCCAAAATTGAATAGCGACTTCTACGATTTTGGAAAAAATAGGAATTTTCTAAAATAAGAAATTTAAAATTTTTTTTTTTTTAAATATTTTTTTTTTATACTTTTAGTACATTTTTTGCAAGAGATAAAAATAAAAATTTTTTTTTTAATTTTGGTTTTTACATTCCACTCCCATAAAAAATTGTGTTAGTTTGTGTTTAACTATTGAATTTGACTAGAAACCTTAAAAAATTTAAAAAATCTTTTTTGCCCAAAATTCAAAAAATCATATTTTTGAAAAAACCAAAAAAACTATCTTCTAAAATTTCATATCAGGAAATAAATGCTAAATTATTTTCTTGATCCGAACTTTGGTTTATAATCAAAGAAACTCCATATCAAAGCTCATTCAAATCGGAAAAGGGCGATTTCACGATTTACATAGAAATACCCTAATAGAATGAACAAGTCAATAAAGTTGCCAAACGTTACTATTGCAGTTGCGTTTGTTAATGAATTATCTCATTTTATAGGTTTTTCGAGTTTTTCGAAATCGGAAAAAGGGGCGTGGTTATAAAGGATTTAGCCCCAGAGAGTTACCCGTATCAAAATATTCATTTAGATATTTCATTTTGTACTCAATTTATTGTGTGCACGAATGGAAATGGTTCAGTTCAATACTCCACTCGTTCTAAAAACATTGACATGTATATCTAACTATTTTTTATCTATTTTTAAAACTTCGAGTTGTGCGGACAAAACTACAATACCCTCCGTATTAGTACAGCTTGGTATAAAAAAGACGTGCGCCATGTCGTATGAGTAACCTTTTTCGTACTGAAACTGTACGCAAGATGATAAAGCCCAAGATAAACTGAATATTTTCTAATATAATAATAATAGTTGCTATGTTGTTATAAACAAATGCTTTGTTTTACAAAACTTTCCACATTTAAATTGGAATCTAATACTAAAAAAAAAGAAAAAAAAAATAGTTCGTCCGAATATTATTTCCCATATTTATAGCTACAGAAGTGCGAGTAACCATTCATATAAATATTTGCATTTGTGTAATGAAACTTTGTGGGTTTCAATACATACATGTGCAGACATATGCACGCATGTATGTATGTGTGTTTGTGTAGAAAATTATGTTCAGTTATGTGATACGCAAATATTGTATTTCAGGCTTCAACACAGATCGATTGCGCAAATTGCCAAACCATAACCCTTGAAAATAGCTATTCAAATTTATTTACACACATAGTTACATATGTACATACATATTTGCACACATTAACTCTCATGTGCATATACAATCATCATTCATTGATAGATACATTCTTAACTAGAAATCAAACAATTCTACTATTGGCCTAGCTTCCTGCCGGTTAGTTCAATATAAAATATTTTGTTCTTTGATTTGGTACTTCCAATTCGCGCTAGTATCTAAAATCGCTTAGCTCCAACAAAAAACTATGAAGGCGACATAAATTTAAGTTTTTCATACCAGTCCTGAAGCATTCGCAAACTCAATGCTTTTCGTCTACGCAAAAAAAGTTGTTTATTTAATAATTGCTCTTATGTACGTACACACACAGGTGGATCATTATGCGAATTGCCGATAAAACAAATTACTTGAACAAATAAATAAAAGTCAACACTAGTAATTTGCATATGCCTTAGACATGGCCAAAAAAAATATCTCTATTTGTGAGAATTATTTTATTCGTCATTTCGATTCTGCATAAATTTTATTAAAATTACTTTATTTTATTAAACTTTATTTTATTTTATTTTATCTTATGTTATGTTATTTTAGTTCATTTCATTTCATATTATTTCATTTAATTTTATTTTAGTTTAATTTTATTTAATTTTACTTTATTTTATTTGATTTTATTTTGTTTTACTTTATTTTATTTCATTTTATTTTATTTTTTTAATTTTATTTTATTTTATTTTACTTTATTTTATTTTATTTTAAATATTTGTGTTTTGCGACCTTTTTATTTCCTAAATGTGTTTAGAAGTTGGCCTGAGGTCCAATAATTGTGAATAAAACGCAAGTTTTTTGTTGACGTGGTGTTTTACACTGATGGTGATGCTCAAATAAATTTGAAAAAATCCTAATGACGATTACCGTGTGTAATCGAAATATATTGATTTAAAACAAAAAACTTGCATTTTATTTACAATTATTGGACTTCAAGCCAGCTTCTTAACACATTTATTTTATTTTATTTTATTTTTTTATATGTTTTTTATTTAATTTAACTTTATATTATTTTATTTTAGTTTATGTTATATTATTTTATTTCATTTCAATTCATTTTATTTTATTTTATTTTATTTTATTTTATTTTATTTTATTTTATTTTATTTTATTTTATTTTATTCTTTTAATTGTATTTTGTTTAATTTTTTTATTTTATTTTACTTTATTTAACTTTATTTTATTTTGATTTATTTTATGTTATATTATTTTTTTTCGTTTCATTTTATTTTGTTCTATTTTATTTATCTTATCTTATTTAGTTTTAATTATTCATGTATTCATCATTATTTTATTTTATTTAAAATTACTTTATTTTATTTTATTTTATTTTTTTTAATTTTATTTTATTTTATTTTATATTATTTTATGTTTCTTAATTTTTATATTTTTTTTAATATTTTTTATATATTTTTTTGTTATTTTATTTTCTTTGCTTTATTTTTCCTATTTTATAAAGCACCTTATTTTTATTTTATTTTATTTTACTTTATTTTATTTAATTTAATTTAATTTAATTTAATTTAATTTAAATTTATTTAATTTTATTTTATTGTATTATACTTTATTTTTTTATATTTTATTTCATATAACTTCATTTTATTTTAGATTAGGTGGTTTTGTTTTATTTTGGCTCGTTTTGTTTTATTTTATTTTATTATACTTTTTTTTTAAATTTTATTTCATATAACTTCATTTTATTTTAGTTTAGGTTGTTTTGTTTTATTTTGGTTCGTTTTGTTTTATTTTATTTTATAAAAAACGGCAAATATCAACAATATCTCTTATTTCAGCCCAGTCTAGTATGTTCGTATGTTTGTGTGCATTTTAACTATAGATTTATTATTTCTAGAAATTAGATGACTTATTGCTTGTAAGAATACAAACAGCGGAGCATGCATTTTTCTTTTTAAAAAAAATATTTTCTACCTAGTTTGAAGTAGCGAGAGTTGTAGCTGTGGATTTCTTTTGGAAATAAGAAAAATTAAATATTTATCGAAAAATCACTAGAACCAATACCTTTATCACATCACTAACACATACTGATGTTGGATTGTTATAAAACCGCGCTCCAAGTCTTCTCATTTTATTAACTCGCAACTGAATCAATTATGATTGCGCGAGTGTCAAAATATCTTTAACGCCATCCCTTGTGGCCTGGAAAAGTGGTTTTATTTTGTATCAATTTGTAAATTTAAAGTTGAGCAAAACACATGCTGGCAGATTACACGCTCCCTTTTGGGTAATAAATGTCAGTTTGTCTAATAAGTTGCTGTCTCAAAAGTAACGACTTGGAGTCAAGGAGAAAGCTATGAAAGCAAGAACCCAACGGCATAAATCAACATCAGGAAAAAACTTTCTTTTTTTGCTATTGTTTTTGTTATTTTTGTTATTCTACTGTTTTCACTTCGTTTGCCGGAAGTCGGCTAGGGAAAGCATACTACCACAACGCTTTCCATCATAAAAACAATATTTTTGCTGTTCTTGTGTATTGAAACAAAGGCGCTGGTTACAACAAAAAACAAAAAAGTATATCGAAATGAGAACAGAAAAAACAAATGTGCCAAAGGCTTTATACCCTTTATGAATACGAGTCACTGTTTTCAATCTACGAAAATTTACATTAAGTACCAACTTTGCGGAGTTTGACGTTCTTACGTATTTAATTGAAAGACAAATAGCCCAAAGGCCGTTTATCGGAACAATCGATTGTATGGGAGCTATATGTTATCTTGATCCGATCATATTGGGTCTCATATATGAATAATACGTGACAAAACTGTACAAAAGTTCAGCTAGATATCTCTAAACTGAGGAACTTATTTGTGTTTAAACAGGAAGACGCACGGATGGACTTAGAGACGAACAAGGGTAAATCAACGCAGCTCATCGTCTTTGTTATTTCGGTATACTTAATGTCGGAAGCATCTCTTCTTCTTCTCATACTTGCATACATCGACCAAAGTCATTATAATATTTCACTTTCATGCAAGTTATACCAAAGTACATTTACAACAACAAAATCGAAATAACCGCATAGTTTGACTTAAGTCTAGGTGGAGCGCTAGATAACTGGAAGTGATGAGAATGTGTCAGTAATCTGACACCTCGCCATTATTTGCGTGTACACCAACAATAACAACAACAATACACTTCCTTTTAGGTTTGAATTTGACTATCAAATGTCAGCAGCCCACCCTGCGATTGGTGCACCGAGCCAAGGTGCGGCTAGCTTGTTGCTGCGAAACTTAACGCTTTGTTAATACAAAATAAATTGCTCTATCATCACAGTATTAAATTTTAAATGTCATAAACAAATAAACGTTAGCACGCTCGAGGCGCAGCTTTTTAAGTGTACAAATTCACTGGCAAACCAGCAGCCTTTATCCTCACTCAAACGCCATGGAACGCTGGCAATGTAGTTGTATGGGAGTATTTTTTTGTAGGACTATTTGTAGGAGTAACTTTGATAGTATTTGCTTCAGCCAAAAAAGCTCTTTTATGCTGCAGCAATTCGGCTTATGAGGCACAGATTTTAGCCAAAAAGTGGTGCACAAATACTTTTCCCCCCACCCCCTCTCGTGTGGACTTACCTGCATATGCGAATGTTTGCTAAATTAAGTTATATAAACGTCTTTGTCGGTCAACTTCGGCTAAGTAAGCGTCAATTTAAGTGTCAGCTCTGCTACTCCATTTGTGATTCCGTATGTGGCGGGGTGCCTTTGGCTACTTTATGTCCTTTTAGTGTTGGTGATTCTATACGCAACAATAGCAAGCCAACATTTACGATGAGAATACGACAAAAAATATAAAACAAATTTGTCATACAACAACAATTGCAGTTACATGACCTCAAGCAACACGTCGTTAAGTTAGGTTTTAAGTTCATAGCTGCATTGATTTGATCTAACCCTTCTTCTTTTTAGTTTTGTTAAACACAATTTGTATTTGATAAAATTACAGTTAAGTGCTGTCCGCATTCTTTCTATTGAAAAGTGGGTGTTGCCACGACTACTTCCACAAAATCCACAAAACTTATTTACTTTCACATCATGCTTAAAATGCTCACTGCGGATGTCATATCTTATTGATTTAACTTGTATAGCAACAAATATATTGCGCTTCAAATTGTGCAAACAAAATTTTCACAACTGCATTGAAAAAGTGGGCGTGGCCGTGAACCGATTTCGCCAATTTTCACAATAAAAATGTTCCATTACTAATTCAACACTCCCACAAAATTTCATTGCGATAAATCAATTTTTATTCGAGTTGTTTAATGAAAAGTGTTTTGTGGAATAATCCATTGAAAATGGACAGGGCCACTCCCATTTTCGAAAATTTATATTACTAGAGAACGCCCAGTGGTTGAAATTCAACCACTAAACTTTATTTTATTTTCATTATTTGCTGTACTTTTCAGCTGCCTTTTTCCCTTCCTTTCTCTCTCGTTCCTATCCTCTAACATATTTTCGTTTTCCTTGATTTCTTCTTTTACTCTCTGCAGTCTCTATTTTGAATTTATTTTATTCTTCCCTTTCCGTACCCTTCCTTTCCTTTTCCTTCCCTTCCTTTCCATTATCCTCCTTTCCTTTCCTTTACTTTTCTTTTCTTTAGTTTCCTTTCCATTCCCTTTCTTTCCTTTCCTTACCTTTACTGTCTTTCCCTTCACTTTATTTTAATAAACTTTGTTTTATTTTTTTTTTAATCTTATTTAATTTATTTTATTTTATTTTACTTTATTTCAATTTACACAAACCCTACCACAAATACAAATCAAGCTTCGGTGTTTAATACTCTTTATGAGTAATCATTTATTTTGTTTTTGTAAACCCTGTTTGTAGGTAGCAGCAATTAAGTTTACATATTTGCTCATATTTGAAATTGCTTGCATGATCCAATAATTTATATGGTCGTTTCACATGACGTAGCGTGTTCTTCTTCCTCATCCACACCTTATGTCAAACTATCATATCTTTGTTTTTTGTTTACATTCTTTGTTTACAGTTCTTGGAAAAGCTATTGAGTTCGCTTCGTGTTTTATTTATTTTTAATAAAAATTCGCTGTGAATTGATATTTAACGAGTGCTTTGTGATAACATTTTAGGAAAATGTGTGATTTATGTGTGTGTTATATGTGAAAAGCTTAGAAAATAGGCGAATCGTTTTTGCGCGTTCCCTCTCACATGTGCATTTTGACATAAGAATTCCCCGACGTCAAACGGTAATTTCGTGTTGTTGGCCGAATGCGGCGACCATATAAATTATTTGATCATGATTGCTTGTTTATGTCTCCAACAAAGCAACTTTTCGTGCTCTCAGCAGAGCCGCTGACACTGGGCAGCGTAGCCAGTGATCAAGCAAAAAACAACAACTAAAGCAAAAATGCACGACACGTTCACTGACACAACAGCTGCGCTGTAGTGCGAATGCTTGTTATTCATTGGTCCACTACGAACTCTTCGCATTCACAGTGAGAGCCGATCACACGAGTAATACAAAATCGTGCATGACATATTTACTCACACAACAGCGGCTCTATAGTGTGAATAAGTGCATGTGTAGTGGTGTGACTTTTATGTAACATTTTTATATTAAAATGATTTTTTAAATTTTTTTTATTTACGGATAAAAGTACACCTCGAAATTTCCTATCTATACATATATAATTTGTATACCTTAGAATTATAGTTTAGCAGAAAACGGTTCCACATTTTTTCATCTTGTCTATTTATATATAAGATTATAATTTTTTTGTCGAGGGCCAAGTGAAATTGCATTACCTGCCTTCAGTTTATTATATGCGGAAAATGTTGTTTTTTTTTTTTGTAGTTTCTTGATCTATAAAAAGTGGGCTATTATCTGATTTGTCTCATAGTTTTTACAGATTGACGGATATGCCTCAATTAACCTCTATCAATCTCCAACTCGATTCATTTTGCCGTTATGCACTGTGTTATATGCGTACTACTAATTTATATGTAGAAATAGAATCAGGCGGCAACAAGAAAAAGCAGCGTTCGATCCACAACCTTGGCTACAGCGATAAAGTTGGGACCTACACGGCTAAAATGTTGGTTTAGAATTTGAATAATGGCAGTTTTAGAGAAACTGAGTGTAAAGAAAAGAGTTAAAATTTTAAACCAGAAATGTCTTAACAATCAAAAAAACATAAAAAACAGACGCTCTCCGCACCAGAATCGTCTGCTCTACTCACTGAGCTACGGCGCGCACACTGACTTGAAAAAGCATTCAAAAATAAATGAAAAAAATATAAAAAAATCAGACGTTTTTTTAGTAAAGTTTTAAATCTAAACCGCAAGAATTTGAAAATTTGTGTAGGTAATTGAAAGGCTAGTAATTTATTACTCAACAAGCATCAGCAATGTCGCTAAGAAGCATCAGACAGTGATCTGCAAAAGAAAAATATTTCTCGCTATATACCCCTGAGGAGATTAAAGCCGAGCTCCTCTACCAGTTTGTGGTGGCCCGCTTCTAACTTTTTCTACAAACTGGAGAGACCTACAGTTTTTTGCTGACTCCGAACAGCAACCCGAACGTAGATGAATTCATGCTGTGGAGCCACTGGCGAGAGGCGATGCCGTTTTGAAACAACTTTTTCAATTCACTTTTGATGTTACCTGTCCCAGGACTCAAACCGTACACTTCCGCTGTGATATGTTAGCAACACTACTGCCGCACCACGGCTGCCACCTGAGCTGCCAAACGAGTACAAAGAATCCTTTTGCGATTAAACCGGGGGTGATTGAGCTTTTCTGTTTCGTTTCCCTTATATAAATTCAGATGCGCACTCATAATCCGTCAACCACTTCAAAGCAGATGAACCATTTCGCTCACTTTTGTCTTTGAGATTATTAAGGGTTTGATTGATTCACCATGTTTTATACTGATTGTACCGGACCCTATGCGCATCCTATGCTAATATCATTAGAGCAATGAAGGCATTAAATATTTAAAATTCTTTAGCTATTGACTTTTCTTCACCTAAGACCGTCTTCGAATCTTTATTGAGTGACATACATTTTCGATTAATAAATAAATAAAAGTGACTCAATGAAGTTAAGCTCATAAAGTGCAATGACCAAATACCAAATCTACAAAGATTAGACAATTGCGACAAATTTCAGTTGATGAGCAAAGCACTGCTGCCGTTGGTATCCACGGTAAAGGAATGGATCCCAAATGTAGTGGAGTTAGCAGATACGATGAGCTTGCTGCAAAATAAACCCGAATATCAAGTCTAAATACTAAGGAGCTTCCCTTTTCTAGGCTCACACAGGATGACCGGTGCTTTAACCTTCCACTTTATGCGCAATAGATGAAGGAGACGACTGGTTTTTGCCAACGTAACACTAGGTAAACATTGATGTATGAGTTGTATTTCAAGATATCTTAAGAGGTGACTAAAATTCACTTACCGAAAGTACAGCCTGGCTACTACCAGAAGCTGCTAATACCGGAGGGTATGTAATCCATGTTTGGAAATGGGCTCGCTGCATTGCTTACACTCCCTCAGGAACGGTTTTGCCTTTACCCCTTTTTGTTGGTAAAAGATATATCAGTTTCAATTGAAATTATAACCATAGTCACATTAGTTCTTTCAAAGATTATGAGTCAGGGCTTATAATATTTATGTATGGAAGTTAAGGATTATACAGGTATGAAATACGATTTCTAGTTCTCCAGTTAACAACTACATAATCATACTTATAAGCATTTATATGTATGGCTGGTACAGAAATGTCACAAAATCCACTTGGATGATGATGCATTTCCCTACAAGCCTTTATTTAAGCTGCTATGAGTGCTGGTGCGCGTGACTGCCCGTCAGCATATTTGTCTGTCTGTGCTCTTCACGCAGTGTAACCCAACTAGCAACAGACAAAAAATTGTTTGATATATGATTTCCAGCATTCTCCATATTGAGCGCTAATCAAGTCTCATAATAAAAGTCAGTCTTTTAGTTTTGGAAACTTCAGAAAATCGCTAGTTATGAAATTTTTCTCATGTCTAATATGTAAAAATCAACTCTTTCTTTACTCGACGCACACTGAAATTTACCCAAAATGTTTAGAATTGTTCAAGAATGGTTTGTAGTATTTTTCCGAAAAGTTGCTAATAGATGGCGCTGCGGTCTGATCAGTTTTTAAACAAAATAAAATTTTCAGTTTTACTTCTAATGGACAAATTAAACTTGGATTATTTATGCGAGTTTATAGTCTGAGGTAATCAACCGATGTTTGTGAAATTTTCACGTCAGGTCCATTGGTTCACTGGGTACAGCTTAGGCTATATATAATTTTAGAAAAAAAAGGCAATGGCTCTCGTCCATTCTTTATAAAATTATATTCGTAATAACTCCGCATTTATTTACTTAAACTTAATGATAGTTGCATATATGTGTAGCACACAGCACCTTAAAAATCAAAGTCGAAAAAAGTCAACAAAATGAAATTTCGCAGGCTCGAAAATTATTTTTTTGGGTATGCGTAGTGGAACTTTTTTTTCCTGAGCCCGAAACCTATCGAAAAATCGATGGCGCGATATCGGTTAGTAAATCGACCCAGTCTAATGCGTACTTAAGACTTAGAAAGTTTTTTAAAAGTGGGTGGTATCACGCCTACATATTTTGGGTGTTTTTTTCCTTTAATACCGTCCAAGTGGTGCGCTGTTTTCGTCATTTTATTTATACTAGAAATCGTCCAGTGGTTGAAATTCAACCACAAAACTTTATTTTATATTAATGACATGCTATTTCTTTCATTCACCTTTATTCTCTTACTCTATCTGCTGTTCCTTTGATTTAACATATATTCGTTTTATTGATTTATTCTGCTCTTCACAGTCTCTATTTTTAATTTATTTTATGGTGTTCTTTCCTTTTCTTTTTTTCTCTTTTTTTTGGTTTTCCCTTATTTTCTTTCCTTATCTTTCCTTTCCTTTCTTTTCTTTGTCTTTTCTGTCCATCCCCACATTCTCTTTTAATAAATTTAATTTTATTTTATTTCAATTCACACAAAGCCGACCACACATATAAAAATCAAACCAACTAAACACGATTTGTATCAATGAAGTTTATGTATATGTTTGCTCATATTTTACATTGCTTATTCAATATATTCAACAAAGCAACTCTTCGTGTTCTCAGGAGAGCCACTAACACTGGGCATCGTCGTCAATGATCGATACAATACAACAACTAAAGTAAATATGCATTACACGTTTACTCACACAACAACGACGGCATAGAGTGAATACATGTTTTTTATTGGTTCACTACCAACTCTTCGCACTCACAGTGAGAGCCGATCACACGAAGAATACCATAACCTGCATGACATGGATACTCAAATAACTACGGTTATATAGTGTGAATACATGTTTGGCATTTGTGTTGGTGTCATTTTTAAACTAATTTTTTTATTATTCATGAAACGAGCTCAAGGCCAAGAATAATAATTTTTCACTTTTTGAATTTCTATGAAAATTATTATTGTTTTTACTTATTAATAATAATTTTTAATTAATTATTAAAAGTTGTTTGATTGAATAGAGTAGGCAAAATGTTTAGAGACAACTGCCATAGCTTTTCTTATAGATCCATTTCGGAAGCTGCTAGACTTCACTCATCAGAGAAATTTTGGCACGCATTGCTAACCATTAAGTTAGAGTTTAGATGACATCAAAACCAGCGTATTGTTAGCTTAATGGTTAGCAATGCGTGCCAAAATTTCTCTGATGAGTGAAGTCTAGCAGCTTCCGAAATGGATCTATAAGAAAAGCTATGGCAGTTGTCTCTAAACATTTTTCCTACTCTATTCAATCAAAAAGCTTTTAATAATTAATTAAAAATTATTATTAATAAGTAAAAACAATAATAATTTTCATAAAAATTCAAAAAGTGAAAAATTATTATTCTTGGCCTTGAGCTCGTTTCATGAATACTTGAAAATGTACAGGCCGTAAATCAACAAAATTGTTGGTATAAAAAATCAATAACTAATTTTTCTATATTATAATTAAATTTTTTTAAAGTTTTTTTGATTGACGGCACTGCATTTTGGTCATACCTATCCATACATGTATAATTCTTAACACCTTAGATGTATAGTTTGGCCATAAGCTAGGAAAATTTCTCTCAACTTGCGCAATTTATATTATGGATTTGGCTGATGTTTATGATAGTTAGTAGATGTGTCCCTTTGCCAAGATATAAGAAACTCTAGAAGAGAGAAAAAGTAAAGAAGATTGACGAATAAGAAAAGAAAGAAGAAAGTGTTAATGTTAAGAGATCGAAAAAAAGCAAGAACGAGTTTACAATTTACCAAAGAGTGCAAAGTCGATTTTCGTTCAAGGCAATGTCTGCAAATTCAATTCACCTCAGAATGACATTAGAGTTTGATTTGAGAATTATGTCCCATTTTGTTTGATAAACTATGTTTCCTCACTATTTATCGAGTCGTCCTCTAACGTTAGAGATATGAGAATGGGGCTAGTTATCTAATCTACTTCTAATCAATATCTAACTTCAGTTTTT
The DNA here is from genome assembly GCA_949987695.1 of Merzomyia westermanni. Lineage (NCBI taxonomy): Eukaryota > Metazoa > Arthropoda > Insecta > Diptera > Tephritidae > Merzomyia > Merzomyia westermanni. The sequence goes on along the minus strand of OX465290.1, from coordinate 11,762,826 downwards.
GTTGAGTAGTTCAGATTAAACAATAATGTTTATTGGGAAAAGAAATTCATGAATATTTACATTTAGAAATGGCTGGCAGTGACATGTAAAGCGCAAAAAGTATAAGTAGAAACACCTACAACCATGCAGCTATGCAAATAAAAATGAAGTAAGCATGGAGAAGGGTGTTTGACGTGTGCCAGCAGGGCCGTGTTTCGCGCATACGAGTAAATGGCCATCGCAACTCACTGAGCGCGCACCTTGTTGATGCTGATGCTCGGACGCTTTTATTTGCCGGCAGTATCCTGAGCTAGTTAAAAACAACGGCAAGACTGTGCTTTTTAAATACGAAACCAGTTCATGAACTGTTCCTGCGTAGTGATTTAAATTGTCACTTTTCAGAAATATAGATCGCATTGAGGGATCTCAAAATATGTTAGCACAATATGGGTATCAAATGAAAAGTGCAATGAATACTGCAATAAGCGATACTAGTTTCGGAGATATAATTATTAAAATCGAACTCAGTCTATTATAAGTACTTGGACGCAGCGAAGAGGTGCTGGGTCCTCTAGTTTATTATAAATTAGTAGCAAAATCTTAGTTCCCAAGCAGTGTGCAAAGTCTAACTCGCGTTAGGCGAGGTTTTCTTTTGCTGGGTATCTACTTAATATGTCCATAAAGCATATGTTTGAGTGGATTGGTGTACCTGACACGTGCGTGTGCAGTTGGTCGAAAAGTGCACTTTGTACCGAATGCCCGGTCGTGCAATGTGCACTCGTGTTTGAATTATGAGCAGGTGTCGCAATGCAACAAATTGTTGCAAACTTCCTTCATGTCGTGCTGGGCGAAGCCTGAGTGGCGAACTATGGAGCAGGTGTTCAAATTATACAGAAAATATTACCTTATACAAATATGTAAATGTATGCAGATATATGTGTATGTACCTGATGATATATATATAAAGGGTGTTTTTTTAAGGGGTATAGAACTTTGAATTGAAATAAAACACAAGAAAATCGTTTTAAGGTCCATCAATTTGGCTTTATTGGAAGGATAATTTTATGCCATTAATGTTTAAATATGATTTCGTTCATGTGGCCGCCGCGGCTGGCTCGAATAAAGCCAATTCTACAGGTCCAATTTTCAACCACTTTTTCGAGCATATGGGGCCGTATGTCGGCAATAACGCCACAAATGTTGGCTTCCAATTCCCCTAACGTTTCTGGTTTGTTGGTGTAGACGAGCGACTTCACATATCCCCAAAGAAAATAATCCAATGGTGTCAAATCACACGACCTTGGTGGCCAATTGACAGGTCCATTCCGCGAAATTATGCGCTCATCGAATGTTTCCTTCAATAAATCGATTGTGACGTGCGCTGTGTGGCATGTAGCGCCGTCTTGTTGGAACCACAACTCATCCACATTCATGCCATCCAATTCGGGAACAAAATAGTCGGTTATCATGGCTCTATACCGGTCTCCATTAACGGTAGCTGCCTCTCCAGCATTATTGCGGAAGAAGTATGTCCCAATGACTCCACCAGCCCATAGAGCACACCAAACAGTCAGTTTTTGTGGATGTAATGGCGTTTCAAGGGTCTCATGTGGATTCTCTTCACTCCAAATGCGGCAATTTTGCTTGTTGACGTAGCCATTCAACCAAAAATGAGCCTCATCACTGAACAAAATTTTGCGATGAAAATCAGCATCGAAATCAATCTCATTTTCGGCCCATACACCAAAATCACGACGCATTGCATGGTCTCGCGGCTTTAATTCTTGCACAAGCTGGATCTTGTAAGGTCGCAAGCCAAGATCTTTGCGCAAAATCTTTCACAAAGTTGATGGACAAAGCTCCAATTGCTGTGCACGGTGGCGAATCGATTCATTCGGGTCCTCTTCAACACTTTGCTCTACAGCGGCAATTGTTTCTTCGGTGCGCACTGTTCGACGTCTCTGCGGATGCGTATTATCACATAGAGTAAACGTAGTGCGAAAACGATCCATGGTTAACCGAATTAATTGCTCTGATGGACGATTATGTCGACCATAAAATGGACGGAGCTCACGGTAAACTTCGCGAACTGAACCATTATTTTCGAAATAAATTTGCACGATTTGCAAGCGTTGTTCTTTTGTCAACCTGTTCATGATGAAATGGCAAACCAAACTGAACATAAATGACATTAGAGTTGCCAGATTTGACCACAAAATGCCAGTTTTATCTCTATTCGAAAAACAAACCTGTAAAAAAAACACCCTGTATATATGAAAATAGTTACTTAAATGCATATATGTATACTCACACAAATTCAAATACAAAGCACTTAAAAGATAAATAAATTTAGCATGATATGAAATGACTAAAGCTCTTTATATATCAATTGCTACAAAGGTGGCGCAGCTATGAACACGGCCACGAACAAGTCGCACCCCATCTCCAGCAGCAACATACTTGACGTTAAGTTTCACTGCCAGTTGACCTTACTTTGGAAAGCATTTAAGTATTCGCACATGTCACATAAATAATTGAGCGCACAAAATGCAGCTCTAAGCTCATCACTTACGGGTAATTAACTTGTGTACGGTCCTTAAGATGAGCGTCCACATTTTCGCCGCCATTTGTGTTTGGCTCAGCTCAGTTCAGCAATTTGTGTTTATTTTTTTAGTTTCATTTCAATTTTTTCAATCGATGCTACACAGCCTTACAGAATAAATATGCAAAGTTTCTGAAAGATAAAACTAAGGATATCACTTAAGAGTAAGCAGATTCACGTTTGGATAAAAACAGAGATCTAGGATGAGATAAATCTAGATTAAGACTAGCAAAACTCTGTTGAGTACAATAATTTGATTTGATTTTATTTTACTTACATTTTTTTTAAATTTATTTATTTTATTAGTTTTTTTATTTTTTTATTTTTTTTTATGTAATTTTATTTTATTTATTATATTTTATTTTATTTTATTTTATTTTATTTTATTTTATTTTATTTTATTTTATTTTATTTTATTTATTTTATTTTATTATATTTTATTTTATTTTATTTTATTTTACTTTATTTGATCTCATTTTATTTATCTTATTTTATTTTATTTTATTTAATTTTTTTATATATTTTATTTTATTTTATTTAATTTAATAAAATTTTTTTATTTTTTTATGTTATTTTATTTTATTTTATTTATTATATTTTATTTTATTTTATTTTATTTTATTTTATTTTATTTTACTTTATTTTATTTTATTTTATTTTTGTTATTTTGTTTTTTTTATTTTACTTTATTTTGTTTTATTTTATTTGATTTTATTTTATTTTATTTATTATATTTTATTTTATTTGATTTTAGTTTATTTTATTTTAGTTTAATTTTTTTATTTTACTTTATTTTGTTTTATTTTATTTTATTTTATTTTATTTTATTTTATTTTATTTTATTTTATTTTATTTTATTTTGTTTTATTTTATTTTATTTTATTTTGTTTTATTGCTTTTCGATACCAACAATTTTTGTTGATTCAAATCATTTTCAAGTATTCATGAAACGAGCTCAAGGCCAAGAATAATAATTTTTTCCTTTTTTGAATTTTTATAAAAATTGTTTTTGTTTTTATTTTTATTTTTTAATAATTTTTAATTAACTATTAAAAGTTTTTTGATTGAATAGAGTAGGAAAAATGTTTAGAGACAACTGCCATACCTTTTCTTATAAATTCATTTGGGAAGCTGCTAAGCTTCTTCATTAGAGAAATTTTGGCACACATTGCTAACCATTAAGCTAACAATACGCTGGTTTTGATGTCATCTAAACTCCTAGTTCTATTCTTATTTACCATATGCATAAACCACTTCCACCATTTGACAGTTAGTAGTGTGATCATGATGGATTTTTTGACAGAATAATAATTTTATTTTATTTTATTTTATTTTATTTTATTTTATTTAATATATTTTCTTTAATTAATTTTTTTTTTTTTCATTCCATTTTATTTGGTTTTGGTTTTTATTTAATTTATTCTTTATTTTATTTTAATTTATTCTATTCTACAAATATATTCTTGAAAGGTATAAAAAGGAGATATTCCGCTACTCTCTCGCTGTTGCAACAAGTAACCCAGAAGCTAAGCATTAGCAGCTTAGAATCACTAAAGCTAGAGCTCCATAAGTGGACGTTTGCTAACTGTTGAAATGAAAAACCTGATAAACGAGTTCAAAGCATACAACGCATTAAAACCCCATGAGGCTAGTTACAGAGTTTTGGTTTAAGAGCAAGGCGCTACAGCACGCTTCAACTCTTAACTACATCATAATTTTATTTAGCTGAATTAGTTGGCGTTTCACGACACAAGGAAGCGCGCTCATGTTGTCACCAAGCCAACCCACCCCCAGCCTACAGCTACCATCTCAGATTAACCCGACCAACTCGCGCTGTATTGCATGTTGTAGCATTCAACTAAAAATAGCTTTGAATAAATTATGTTGAGCAAGTTGAGCTTGGCCAGATGTGCTCCGCACAACGCTTTTCTCCCAAGGCATGAAATTAACGCTTTTTTGTTGCGAGCTTTATTCTACTTTTTGTTGTAGCTTCATTTTTAGTATTTGCTAGTGCATATGTATGTCTCTGGCTGCGTCTACTTTCATCCTTTTGAACATCTGTTAGAGCAATCTAATGAAAATATAATGAACTTAGTTTAAAGTTTAGCATAAAAACATTTGAAAAACTTAATTTTGTCCTTAAATATTTAAAAAAGATGTTATTATTCAACCAAATGCCTAATTAAAACTTTTTTGATGCTGACTCTTTTGATGTGCCAACACAGACTTGCTAAACAGAAAAAATATTACTAGGTCATGGCAACTGATTTAACATTCAGCCAGACGGGTAATTTAAGGTTATGTGAATTATTGCGTCAGACATTCCAAATGAAACTAAAAGTAGAGTTCATATTCGTTTATCTTTTATTATGAACTAAAGTTTAATTAGTAAACAAAAGTTTTATGTCGAATGAAAAAGATGTTTCTTTGAATGCCTTTTATGAAGTTTATCTAATTTTAATTCACACATGTAATTGAGTTGGTATTGCTCTTTACCAGTGAAGGCAAGTTCAAAAAATGTAGCATAAGCGGAACCTTTTTTGGGATCTGCTCTGAAATCGACAAAGGCATGGTGTATGCCGATTCTGTAATCACAGGTTTTCCAGATGAAAAACCGCGCTAATCAGATCCAATCAGCTTACCGGCGATGGGTTTAAGGCTTTCGCAGAGATAGAACCTTATATGCGGTATCAAGGAGCGTGATTTCTACATAGCTTTGCAGCAGTGATTAGGCGCGTACCTCCGTAACTTAAGTACGCTTTGTTCCCACTACCAAGTCGACATTATTCTTCTTCTTAAATTACACTTAACCGTATAACCGCCCATCCTTTTTTCCTCTAATTCCATCGGTAGGTGACCATATGAATACCTTTTGTGTGGAGCATCTTTACTCATTCATACATTTCTTTCGAAAGTTTGAGTTCCACTGGAATTAAGTTTGAAAATGCTGCTGCAATTTTTACATATGGCAACACTCGCACTTGCTGTCAAAGCTGACATAAAAAATTAATCAAAACACGTGAGCGAACGAAAAATTGCCAAAATGTTTGCTTGAACATTAAAAAAGGAAATAAATAAAAAGATATATACTTGTGTGTCTGAAGGTAGTATTTATAATATTATATTATGTTTTGCACTGTGGAGCAATAAGAATATTTTCATATCAAAAATTCTCTCTTTCGCTGGAGAATAGACTGTTCCTCTCATTGGAAATTAGAAGACAGGTTTCATCACAAATGAGATTTAAATGTATTTCCAACAAAAATGCTTATTACCAAAGAACATAAAACAGACGAATAGTGGGAAACAGTAAACCCCCAATTTGCGTTTAAATGGCGAGTTTTAAGGCTATTAGCATTTCTATTTTTATTCAATATTTACAATTAAACGTTTTTCCAACTATAATTTTTCGTGTAAATACAGATACAACTAAAACCTGGTGAATTCAAGCATGTAGGTGATTTACCACTGTTGGACCTTCTTATGGTTACACCATGGTACAAGAAAATCTAGGTATTTCCACTTTGACGTAAACTGTGCTAGTTGTCATTTGCACCTTTTTCAGTTATGCAAAGAGCGTTGCCACTTCAGAAATAATTTTTTTTGGTAATTTTTGTAATATTTTAGGGGATGTTTTACTGAAATGATGGCTTACAAAATCGGATCCGTACAACTGCTTTAAAATTTGTAAATGGTTCAAATTATATATCTCTGCTTCCAAGTCAACATAAATATTTGTATTTCGTTAATACTTTAATAAAACATTTTCAGGGGTTTTTAACGCAGCGACAAAGCTTTTCATGTTTTTTGCAACGCTATTTTTAGCTTTATTTTCATGGTTCATGTAGTGAGAACACGCGTTGTCAAAGTGTACAAATAAAGAAGCTAATTAATTAATAATCATGAAATATTTTCAAAAACTACGTTAAGAAGTTCTTCATCTAAGGAAGGCTAGATTGAGACATTAAGGATATTATCTTACACCTGTAAACAAAAAAACTGTTTGGCAAGAGCTTACCGTCAGAAAAAATAACAATAAAGTAAATTTTTTAGTAATTATGTTGTAATTTTTTTGCATACATTTTCATTTATATTTTGATTTTATTTTCTGTTCAAATATCGTATTCTAAAATACGCCCCACACAAAAGAAATCTTTTCAAAATTTTATCTTCTAAATTTACAAAGTTTTTAGCATTAGAAATTAAATGTCCCATATAACCACGAGAATCGTTCAAGTCATCCTTATTGTAATTATTAAAAATAGAGTTTAATGCTTTTAAATTTTGGATGAACTCTTCTGTAAGTTTCCAAAGGCCCCCCTCAGATAAAAGATCAACATAACTATAATTTTGATTGATTTAATCAAAAGTTCTGTACCTATAATTTTGTGAATTAAATTTTTTCAGTTGTGTTCCAATTGAGCACATCAGCTGCTCGGTTTACAATCTTCAGCGGAAAAGTGGTCTGAACATACAAATGGTTCTTTTGGTACCGAGTTTAGCCACGTCTGCAAGTAGATCTGGCGTTTGTGCCATTTCTAAATATACAGCTCATGTTGCTAAAAATAGATTAAAGTAAATAAATACTTTATTTATGTTCGTGCAAAAAGTAGACCAATATTTTACTTAGCTTTCGATTCATTTCACAAACATATAAAAAACTAAATTCAGTATCAATTATTTTATTAATTTCAAAATTGTTTCCTTTTGAAGTCAAAAATCAGTTCGGTTTTGGTACGAGAATACGGTAGCTCATTTTCAAAAGCAAATGTCACAAGCACAGTTTGTGTCAAATGCTGGCCATGGCGGGGAAGAAGCAGAAGTGGAACTACCTTTATATATTCGTACCATGGATTATACGTTCTTTGTTATTACTCTCTTATTTTTTTCGCTCTCTCTCTCTCTCTCTCTATGGCGCGATATACAACAGGTATATCATCATAAACCTCCTAAGAGATTTTTGCGCCAAGCTTCTCTTCCAATTTGTGGTGTGCCGATTTGAATTTTCCCTACAAATTGGTGGGACCTACAGTTTTTTGCCGACTCCGAACGGCATCTACAAAGGAGACGAATTTTTGCTGAGAAGCCTGTCATGGCAGAAATACACTCGGAGAGTTTGCCAAACCACTGCCGAGGGGCGACCCCGTTTTGAAAAACTTTTTTCAAATCACTTTTGATGTTACCTGTACCAGGGCTCGAACCATGGACCTTCGGTGTGGTAGGCCGGCGACACTACCTTCACACCACGGCGGCCGCACTCTTTTCGCTCTCACCATGGATTTATTTGACTTTTCCCGCTCGAAAGCTGGTCGGAGTGTCAAAATGACGAATGTGCCAAAATACTTGGTAGATATATTCATAAATGGTGATTTTCGGAGTCCCTTATAACAGTATGGATGCGAAGAATAAATTTTATTAATAATTATTATTAGTTTGTATAATAATTTGTATTATTATGCAAGCTATTATAAAAAAAAAGTTAAATAAAATAATTCAAAAGCTCTCAACTAAACTTTCTTCTCTCTTTAAATGGTCATCTAACCGCCTGGGCGATTTTGACCGTGGAAACCCTTAAACACTTAAGCTAATTATCATAATCTGTTGCTATTTTAGTTAGCATTTGAAGCCTCATAGATAAAAGCTTTGTAACAATTCCGCTTCCTCCTAGGATCTTTGTTAACTGTAAAAGAACTAGCACCGGCTCAACCTACTTGTCTTCAACTTGTTAATTAATGATTACTAATCGTAATGATTACCGGCTTGATTAATTATTTTATTTAGAATCCATTTAGTGATTGATGCCCCTTACTTTAAATTTTTAATGACAATTTTCAACTGATTAAAAAAAAATTTTAAAAAAATCATGATTATTAAAAAAATCAAAAATAATCAAAAAAAAAAAGGTTTTGATTACTTTTGATTATTTTGGATTTTTTGTTGATTATTTTTGATTTTTTTCATTATTGTTTTAGAGCACATAAATATACACATCAACAGTACTGAATAAAATCAACAATAATCAAAAATCAAAAATAATTAAAAATAATCAAAACAACTTTTTTTGATTATTTTGGTTTTTTCAGATTTGAAATATTTTTTTTTAAATTTTTTTTTTTGATTTTTTGTAATCGTGTTCAATTAATAATTGCCTTTTCAAGTATCCTTTTCTTAAAAAACAATTAAAATAATCATTACCAATTAAAAAAACCGTCTAATTAATTGATTACTTATTACTAACCAAATTTAACAGTTCCGCTTGTCTTACTCTTTTCCATTTTTCAATATACTCTTTTAAAAATTGGATTTCATTTAAAAAAAATTAAAAAAAGCATAAATCAGAAGATTTCTGCTAAACTTAAGCAAAACAAAAATCAAAACCAAAAATGTTAACAAAAACCCGGCAATTCAAAGAGCACGTTGAATGAAAAAATAGAAAATACAACTCTCATGCGTCCACCTATTTATTGGGCCATGCTATTTAGTTTTATACGTCATATTTTTGAAAAATATTATGTAATAAATTTATTTGGGTCGATTAAATAAAACCCTTCAAATTTCCCAAATATGATGTTAAAAACACATTCTCACTTTTATTAATTTTTCCAAGAGTGGCTCCAGTCTCAAGTAATATAAAAAATGTGCATATTAACAGCGTTCTCTCGAAACAAGGAGTCTCAAATCTGTTTATCTATGGTACTTGTTAGCGATCGACTTTGCTCTGTAGGGTCGAACGAAGTTTTTAAATGTCATGGGTTTCGATTGATATGAACAAATTTTGAGAATTTTCAAGCGCAAATTGCTTACTACGCTATTACTTAAAATATAAAAAAAAAAATAAGCATGTATTAATTTTTTTAAACAAGAATACGTATCGAAAAACTCAATAATATGAAATTAACTGAAATTACGGTTTAACTTCGATTTGACTATACAAATTAAAAAAGGTGGCCACCCAAGCGCTAGCGCTGTTTGCACTGTAATTCCCCTTGGTATTTTACGGCTTGCCATTGCATTAAAAATTTATATTCATTTTAATTTCGGGAGCAGCAGAACACCATTTGCGGCACCTGTGCAGCGCTCGGACGCCTACACATACAACAACGCATCAATTTTCGAACGCGAACAAATTTCGAAATGAATGTAAATGTTTTTTGCACACAAAGTGTTCCAGCTTGTAATGTGTTAGTGTTCGTGAATTTGCGCACGTGTGAGGAGGTGAGGGAAAATTAAAAGTCATGGCAGTCCGTACGTATCTAAAGAACTGGCAATAGAACTTTGTTAACTTATTGCTTAAAATGTCAAGATGGTCACGGGCGGAGTAAAATTATTTCAAAATAAGGATATTAGTATCTGAAAATTTACTAGAAAACCTGTCCACGCCTCGCTGAGTTCAAGAACTCATAATAGATTGAGTGCGATATTAAACCGGTTGAGTTTTGAAGCGGGGTGTATCTTAAACGATAAATTAGACAACTAGTAATGTAACCATAAAAGTTACATTCAATTCCATTTAGGAGTTTGAGGGTGATGAGCGTGCAAACATACAGACAGAAGGACAACAATTCTTAAATTTACACACATCGAACTGTTACAATTTTTCAAATATGTAGATACATCATATATCCGAGGAAGCATTAGTGGGAGGTGGATAGCCGCAGGGAGTGGGAGAGCAAGAGGTAAAGTGAAAGGAAAAGTAGATGGGAAATTGAAATATAAGAAGAAAGGGAAGGGCACAGCGAAAGGAAAGCAGAGGAGAAGGATGATGAGAAAGTGAAAACCAAACGAAAAGTAAGAGGAATAGGGATGGGGTTAGAATATACCCGAGGTAGGTATGTCTGTCGTAAGAGGCGACTAAAATCTAAGAAATCGCTGCAACAGCAGTCGGACTGGAAAGTCAACGGGAAAAGGGGAAGGAAGGGGAAACTACAAGATAAAGAGAAAGGGATATGGAAAGGGAAAAAGAAAAAGAAAGAGCAAGGAAAAGCAAAATATAAAATATACGAAATAGAACCGGTTGAGAACTAGCCAAAGCGGAACTACCTTAGAACTGTCCGAATGGGAATCGGTTAAGAACGAGTTGCCATGCAACTAACTGAGCAATAATTGCCACCGCCATTGACAGCGACTTGAAAGCATTGCTTGGGTATTGAGATAGAGCTAGGTAGTTTCGTTGTTATTGTTGTTGTTATTAACACTGCTTCGCCTTGCCTTATGCACACGATCACCCTGAGAATCCTCATCAAACTCTTCTAACGGATATTGGTGTCAGACAAGTAGGTTCAATTGAACAGAAAAAGAGATGTTTAGTATAGTGAGAGGACATACCACATGCAGGGCAAGTAATTGGTATGGTGGGGTTCAGTCTGGCTAAGTAAGAGTTTAACCTATTATAATATCCAGAACGAAGTTGTGCTAGCATGACTCTAGTCTCTCTCGGAAGAACACGCTCCTTATCAGCTAATTCAGGTGGTTGAATATGAACTACGGGGTTCACAGGTCGAGATCTGAGTTTTCCTTAGTGTCCACTAATACCATCGCCATATATCAAAAGTTTTTTTTTGTAATTTTCTAAAGTGCCCATACGTATTTCCAAACTAATTTTCCATTTCTCTTTTCTTATCTTTCCAGCTTTTTAGGTGCAACAAAATTATCGAATACGCAATGAAGAAGAAGAACATGGCACGCAAATGTATATGAATGTGACATAGGTTGTGGTCAATTGGAGACTATTTGTAGAATCTGGGATATAAATCAAACTTAGCCATTCTCAGTAGCTTGCGCAATAAACATATTTAAGTCAATATGGAGCAGTTGAGGCCACAATCGCTGTAGCCACATACCCGCACCAACCGCAACATTCAGCACTCGCACCCACTCCAATATTGACGTTAGTATGTCTAGTCATTCGGGTACGATTGGCCGCAAACGTGGTGGCAGTGCTAGCGAATACTATTTTGGTGGTGGAGGTGAACAAATTCGACGACAACGTTCAGCCGAATGGCATAGTCATCATGCATACAGCAGCAGTGAGGATGAGTACCAGAATACGGCGCAACCATCAGCCTTCGATACGCAATTGCTGGCACAGCTTCTACTGCAGAGTCAGCAGTTGGCAAGTGAGTAGATTTCGAAATGCCATTAAATGGGATGGATGAACATGAGAATGGGAGGAGGTGGGCAGGTTGGAGATTGGACTTTGGGATGACAGCTTAAATGGGCAAATATCTTATTCAATTAGTAATGGACAGTCTTAAGCTGAATTTAAGCGGATTAGTAAAATGGACGTTCATACGCTTGGACACTGTTATGTAACTAAGTAGGAGTAGCTAAATTTAAGATGAACAAATTTAGAATTTATGAGGTATGGCAGTGATAGGAAATTCCAAATGGCTGGTCTGTGATTTTGTATGGTGCAGTAGCAAGACATTTTTTTGCTGTCTGGATTGCTTAGAACGCCGAGCGCACAAATTTTAAGTTCGAGCGTCAAGGTCATTTTGATTCAATGTAGGTGGGGCTAAATAGGACAATAAAAAGGAAAATAACGTTGTAAGGGTGCTTAGAAAGAAGGAGTACTTTATTTATTTATTTATTAAGTCAGTGGAAAAACAACCTTACTGACTAGATTCACATATTCAGCTTTAAACTAATTAAAAGTTAGATTAACTATCAATTCAATGGTCTCGGTAGTAAGACTCAATATGTATCCTAAAGACTCGATTAAACTTAGTGAGCCCTCATATAAATGGGGCATGAGCCCTCAGGATACCAATATAAAAAATGTTAGCGGAGCGCAGAGTTGTATTGGGGATATTGAAACAAATCTGTCCAAGAAGTGCTGAACAATCAATGGCTCCGGAAATTATGTCAAAGATGAACATTAAATTTTGAACGGGTCGCCTAATTTCAAGCGGAAGAACATTAACTAGCATACACCTGGCATTATATGGTGGCAAGGGACTATTAAAATTGAGAGGCTGAAGAGCAAATCGTATGGATTTGCGTTGAACTCTTTCAATTCTCAAAGAGTGTGACTTATATATGGGGGCCCATACGACTGAGGCATTCTCTAGTTTGGAACAAACCAAGGAATTATACAGTATTTTCCTAGTATAGGGGTCCTTAAAGTCCTTTGCATAGCGTTGTAGGAAAGCCAAATTAGCGTATGCTTTTGGTATAAGGTAATTAATATGGTTAACAAAAGTGAAGGAAGAGTCAAAAATTACTACTAGTTCACGGAATTCTATAACCGATTCAAGAGTTACATTTGAAACCAAGTATGAAGACGGAAACATATTCACGAACTTGGAGAACGTAATGTGACAACACTTACTAATATTAAGGCTCAATTTATTTTGAACTGCCCAACTGTTAAGAGCATCCAAATCTTCCTGCAAAAGCCGTATGTCCGATTCACAAGAGATTCTGCTAAACAGCTTTAAATCATCTGCACAAAGTAAAGAGTTTGAATGCTTTAGGTGCAAGTCAACATCATTAATAAAAATTATAAATAAGAGGGGTCCGAGAATACTACCTTGTGGCACACCCAAAGTTGCAAAAAACTTATTTAGTGAGGTAAGACTTAAGCCATAGCAAAAAGACGGAGTGGATACCTATGTTTTCAAGTTTCGACAGAAGTATTTGGTGTGATACTGTGTCAGACGATTTGGAGAAATCCGTATAAATTGTGTCAACTTGACAACCATCTTCAAATGCAGAGACGCACAACTGAGAAAGTACAGCAAGATTAGTGACAGTCGAACGTCCACCAACAAAACAATGCTGACATGGATCAATTAAGCCTTTAACTGCAAAAGCTAGCTAGTATTTCGCTACTTTCTCAGAAAGCTTGGAACAAGTCAACAATTTAGAGATTGGCTTGTTGTTCGTAACCTCATTTCTTTCGCCAGACTTGCAGTAATAGACGCCAAATTCCAATGATCAATGAAAATTCCAGTAGAGAGCGAAACATTGAATAAGTAACATAATGGTACACAAAGTGAAACACTAAATTTTTTGAAAAAAAATTAAGACAATCCATCAATATTATTTTTTGATGAGGATTGTAAGGAGGATTTTCCATTTATAATATCTACTGCGTATAGAGACAACGATCCAAAATCTAAGGTTTTAGGTGTACCAATACCAAGCCTGTTACCCGTAGAATCAGAGTCAACAATAAAATTAGATTTGAAAAAATTAGCAAAGAGATTTGCGGAATTTAGTAAGCTATCTGAGGAAATTCCATTATGTTTTACACAGGTGGGATAATACTAGAACCTTTTTTAGAACGGACAAAATTTCAAAAATATTTAGGATTTTCTTTTAAATCATCCTCGCATCGCGAAATGTATGTATTGTATAGAAAATTACCGAGTACATTGAACTGTCTCATATAATATAAATATCTATCTCTAGACGAGATATAATTAGTTGCTGCTGAATATACCAAAATATTATTTTAACCATAATTACCTGAAAATTCGGCCACACTCAAAAAAATCCGAAAACTAAGGGGAATGAATGAATGAAAAGCGTTCCACGAAAGACTTAAAAATTTAAGTAATTTTTCCGGTGGACAGGTTTCGAATTGGTTGGCCGATTGATCCATGCACTGAGCTATGCAACGGTTTATAATATACTCGTAGTACCCAACTAGCAAAAATACTCGCTGAAACGAAGCTGCGAATATTGCTGTGACTTAAAAATGTTGAGCCACTAGTCACGCTCACGAAACATGAACATTTCTATTACGTACTTTCAACCAAAGTAGGGAATAATTTATTGGTAACCGCAACGTTACAGCGACGTTCCTGTAAGTTATTCGACAGCTTTCCATTGATGTTATGGTTACAAACCAACGATGTAGCGGTGTAGTAATTGCGACTCTTTTAGGGGGTCGATCCATCTCAAATCACCCAGGCAATTTATGTCGAAATAAAGCTATTTTAAATTATATGTATTTATTGTTGTTTTTTAGAAACGCAACGTCGAGAAATAAATTTTTTTCGCGGAGTGGGTGAATGGGGATTTCTTATATTCTCACGAAGAACTTATACGCGAGTACTTAAAATTTATGGATTTGGGTGCTTTTTGTAGGGGATCGACCAGTCTAGGAAATACATTACAGGAAACAAGCATTTCTCTTATAGTGTTTTAAAAAAATTTGCTTTTGATTAAATAAAAAACTTATTTTCTTTTTTCAACATTATTTTTTTTATATTAGAACATTTTTGTTTTTTTTTTTTGCAATTTTTTTATATAATATGTGATATACGAGGAGCAATATATAATAACTAGAGGACCCGGCAGACGTTGTTCAGCCTAAAATTTGACTTACCTACTTTTAGAAAAATGTACTCTTTTTCTCCCTCCTCACTTGGCTCCTCTTCTACATTTATCCGTGTATCTTTCTTTTTCTTTCTGCTTTTGCTTTTCACCTAATCCCATATACCGTTACTCTTCTTAATCCTCTTCATTTTTCTCTAAGACCACCTACATTTCAAATTTCTATTCCCACTTTCCTTCTTCTCCCCTTTGCTCTGCGGGTACTGATATGTCAATAGCTTCGAAGATATATCGAATTAAATTTTATTGGCTCCTGGTACCGCTTTCTGTTGCCAGGGTTTTTTTGATGTATACTACATATATCTATATATAAAATATCATTAACCTGAACCAAATAAATTCCTAGCTATACTGAATTGCTATTTTAAATACCCTGGGGGCTTATCCAGAATCTATATGTAGCCTATGTCGTACCCAATGAGCTTCTGAACCTATCGTAAAAGTTTCATAGAGATCGACTATAAACTTTGAACATTAATAAAGCCCAAACAAATCACAAAAATGTGGGTGTGGCACCGCCTACTTTTCCAAAATTATGTACACCTTGACTAAAGGACACACATATCCAAATATCATTGATTTAGACCAAATAAGTTCAGAGTTATGACGAATTTAAAATTTATATAGCCTGGCGACGTGGCACCGCCCACTTTTCCAAAATTAGATATAGCGTTTTTTTTATCACACTACCCGACAAAAAAATATCCCCGATATTCGATACATGATTCCTATGAAGAATTTTCTGATGATGATTCCTAATATGTAAGCAAATAGCTTACAGATAGGCAAATGTAGCCATAAACGGCGTTGTGAAAAAAGAAAACAAAATTTAATACAAAAAAAAAAAAAAATTTCTCAGCAAAAGGAAACTGGGTATTATTTTTTGCTTCAGAAAAATATTTTAATATTAAAACTCGAAAACCGGTACATGCTTTCATGTATCTCAAAAATTTTAAATAGATTGAGTTTGCAACTAGTTGAGATATAGTACTTTATTACATCGCTTATTGTAGCACTCATTAGCATATTCGTTTGATACCTATATTGTTCTAACAAATTTTGGGTCACCCTGGTCCACATATCGATAATTCCGATCCCGGCAGAGTTGTCGAAATAGAGTGCATCTTAAACTTTAAGTTAGACGTCTCGTAATGCAACGGTGAAAGTAGCATTCAATTATATCAAGGGATTTTTGTGTGATACGCGAACAAACAAGCAAATATACAGACAAAAATTCTAAAAACTGTTGCTTTGGATATTATTAGCTCAATAATGATACCTTCTATTAATTTTGCTTGAATATCTGCGATTATGTACAACGACATCCTGTTCTCCTCGCTCTTATGTACTCTCTCTCTCTCTCTAAAATCTATAATACCTACATTTAAAAAATATATATTTTCTTCTTTCAGACTTGGATCGTTATGGCTCAGACTGTGATAACCCTAATATGAGCACAGCAATACTTAATGAGTATCCAAATGCGTTGCGCGATCACAGTCCCGCTGCAGCCTTTCACATGCAATTGCAACAACAAAACACAGGTCTTTGTTCACCCATGAAACAGCAGAGCGGTCTATCTAACGCCACAGCAGCAACACAAAACAATGCCACGAATAAGTACGAGCCCAATAAAGCGTCGCCGAGTGCAGCGCTACTGCCAACACACGCCAGCACGCCCCGCAGCACAAATCCCTTTCTCAATGCCAAATATGATTCGCAATCAAATTCAGACTCGATGAGCGATCGGCTTTCATACTCCGGCAGCGCAGTTATGTTGGATCGTTTGCAAGCCACTGTAGAAGGCGGCGCACCATCACTATCCATCAGTGGCGCTGCCGCCTTAAGTGCACTCAACTCCACGTTTCTTATGCCCACCAGTTCAACCGCAAGTATTCTTAATCCAAGCGCACGCGATAGTACAAGCAGTGGCGGTGCGCGTACACCACGTACGAAAAGTGGACGCGCGTTAAGCCGTGCGCCGACTGCAAATGGTAGTAGCAGCGGTGCTACAGGTGGCATGACATCATCAAGCAGTGGCACGTCGTCAAGTGGTAATGCTGCTTCTACAGCTGCTGGTGCAGGCACAACCGCCGCTGCTATAGCGGCTTCCATTATTGGGCGTAGCGACAGAGAGAAACTCAAATTACAACAAATACAAAAGGAACTGCGTGACTACGCGCAATCAACTGCGGAAAGCTCTATTGGCATGGACTTGGATGAATTCGCCAATTCCGGTGGTGAGTTTGAACCACCGCCAGAGCCAGCGCCACCAGAAATTCCACCACGCACTCAATCGCTTTTGATGTCACTGCGTAAGCATTCGGACTATAAGCTTAAGTACGAGGATAAAGGTGACCAAAAGCATGAGGAGTTCATACCGACCAGCCAAATACAGCAGCAGCAAACATTACAAAAGGGTGAGTTTCGTAGAGCTTTTTAGAACAGTTAGTAAGTTTTGTGTGCATGTTTATTCGAACGAGAATAATATTTTATAAGGACAAAAGCTTTCGTAATGCGCAGGACTTGTTAAACATGAGTTGAACTTATGTGTTTGAGCAGACTTTTTAGGTAGAGAAATTAAAAATACTAGTATTTTATCAGGACTTTAGTCTGAAGTATTTATGGTAGAGCATGTTTAACATTGGCAGCTTTTACGAAGAGTGTGTTGAACAAGAGATAACGGTTAAAAGAGAACTTCTTAGAAATCCAAAGCTTGACTGCAGTCTCCAAAGCTTTTGGCAAATAAATTTCAAAAGCTTTTTTGGTTTTCACTAAAGCTGTAAGTTGTAAAAAGCTAAGCGGCGACTATTTATCTTTGTCCTCAAAAAGACAAATCTTTACAGTTGACGAGTTTGAATTTGGAAGAAATTTAAAGCAGAATTGTTAAATTCCCATTAAAACTGAGTCATCAACTGAATGAATGACTCTTTCAATCAATACTGACTATTTTAATTATTTTCAAACATTCGCAATTACTAATTGATTACTATTGGAAAAAAAATGTAAAACAAATAAAAATGATAAAAACCAGTAAGGAACTCTAAGTTCGGTGGGAATCGATATTATATACCCAGTAGTGATATATTATGGCATACCAAATTAAGCGTCTATTTTAATACTTTTCAGTTCGTATTTTAAATCCATCTGGTTGTTTAAAAAAAAAAAACAATTCTGTTATGATTTTTGAGGGGTAAATTAGTTTTAAAAATATAAAATGTATGGCGCGATATACAACAGGTATATCTTCATAAACCTCCTAAGAGGAAGCCTTCCATAGCAGAAAGACACTCGGAGAGTTTGCCAAGCCACTGCCAAGGGGGACCCCGCTTTGAAAAACTTTTTCAAACCACTTTTGATGTTACCTGTCCCAGGACCCGAACCTTGGACCTTCGGTGTGGTAGGCCGGCAACACTACCTTTACACCACTGAGGCCGTCACTAATTTATTTGTATGTAAACAGATTCCCTACCAACAACTGCTAACCACATTTTTTCAAAATACCAATACATGCTCATTTTATGTTTGAAAAATTTGCGTTCATATAGAAAGACGGACGGAAAGACTGACATTCGTAAATCGAATCAGCTCATCGTCCTTATTATTTCAGTTTACTTATTGATGGGTCCATCTATTCTTC
Source organism: Merzomyia westermanni (assembly GCA_949987695.1). NCBI lineage: Eukaryota > Metazoa > Arthropoda > Insecta > Diptera > Tephritidae > Merzomyia > Merzomyia westermanni. Next base: position 11,744,260 of record OX465290.1, on the reverse strand, counting down.
GTTTCATAGCAATCGCCTTTGAAAGTAGCAGAATTTGTATGCTGAAAAGTGTGTGAAGCCACGCCTACTTCTCCAAAATCCACAAGATTTTTTCGGGGTCGAGTTTCGCTTAAAAGGCTTATTATGTGTGCAAGATCTTATTGATATAGCTTGCAAAGTTATAGAAATATCGCGTTTTAAATATGACAAACAAATTTTTTAGAAAAACATATGTTTAAAAGCTGGGCGTGGCCCTAAACTGATTTCGATCATTTTTAGAGAAAGAAGTATCCTCTATATATTCAACATTTTCGAGAAATTTCATTTCGACAAATCAATTTTTGCCAGAGTTATGGCATGAAAAGTTTTGTGGAATAATCCACTGTGAAAGGGGTGGTGGCACGCCCATTTACGGAAATTTATATTTTTCAAATTTCTTCATCCACTGGCACTTTAAAAATGAAATAAAAATTATATAAAGCCATTTGAGGCAAAGTTACTGTCTATTAAATATATCTATGATCCTTTTCAAAATCTCTTATAAAAAAAGTGGGCTTGGACCTTAAACGATTTCGCCCATTTTTTCCCGGAACATTTTCCGTAATCATGAAAATCTGTGTGCTGCATTTTGTTTCGATATCTTGAACCGTTTCTGATTTATAATATTCCTTAGTTTGACTTAGTCAAAGTGGGCGTTGCCACGCCCATTTACAAACATTTCCTTACAAATTTATTTTCTGCCATAATATACACAACAAATTTTATCCTTATGAGTGCATTATGTACGCACTCTTTTTGTATTTTCGAAAATATTCTATACATAAAAAGTGGGCGTGCCTATAATCCGATCCAGCCCATTTTAAATAGCACTCGAAGATGAATGCCAAGAAACCTGCAAACCAAATTTCATTAAGATATCTCAAAATTTACTCAAGTTATCCGACCGATTGGCTTAATCAATTTCTTTTTTCCACCGGAACATTTTGATCTATATATAAGTCAATATCTATCTCTCGATAGGGGAATGAAGTTTATAGACCTTGTGTGCGTAGCATTACTGGGTATAAATATAGGAATTAATTGTCTGAGATGTTAATCACTTGCGCTACTGCCGTCTCGGTCTAATACAGTACGTAAGCTTCATGAAATGTCTTTTTGTATTTTGTGTTCCGTTTTGCAAATATATGAAACAGTGATGCTTATTCTTAGAATCGATTTTTGCTTTCGAGTAGAATAGTCTTTCGAATAGAAGTACAGGGTGAAGGTCCTTGGCTTGAGAAGCAAAAATTAAATAAATGATTGAAGTGTTGCAGACCAATAAGCTTAAAATAACTGATAGATATTGAAATTTACTAGTTCAGTTTTAACATATAAATTAAAATCCAAAATAAATTCTCCAATTTCAGAATTTTTACTTACTGACAATTCCCGGTCAAGTGAAAATCAGTCGAGCGACACACAAAGTCAAGCTGGGTAAGTCAAAACGTAATTAACAATAAAAGATAAACATGTACATTCTGATGTCTGAGATAATTTTTAAAAGAAAAATGCGATAGTATAAATTAAAATTAAATATTTTTAGCTTAAAATTCAACAAACTTCATCCCTTCCCCTTTCTCCACCTTAATATCAAAAGTTTATTGTGTTTTAAAGCATCTTTGCAAACCCCATGCAAAAGAAATGTTCTAAAGCACTCCCTCTTAAATATATATATATATATATTCTAAAGGGAATATTGTATAGAATAAAATTTTACGGATGCGATTATAGCAAAAAAATTTTATAAATCCAGACATTCAAAATTTAATTTAAAAGAAGTAACTAACGTCAAAGTAATAATAAAGGAGGTGGGGACCTTTGGCGTGCAACGATTACTTAACTGCCACAAAATGTATGACTTTGATGAGAAAGTTACTTTATTAGAGAAATTCGCAGTCGCCACGAGTTAGTTCCTACCACTAATGGTTACTTATTTAGATTTTAAGTAGCATTACCTGTATTGAGAAAGTCATGGTTACTAGTGAGCTAACCTTAAAGTTTTCAAAACTTGAAAGTGACTAGTAACGGTAGCGGCGACTAATTCATGTTACTTAAATGCAACTTTAAAGTTGAAGTAACTTGTACGGTTGTAGCTGGAATCATGAGGTGGCAGCACAAACTTTATACATGAAATTTGTGGTAGTCATAAGTTTGCCATGACCTCAAAATGACGCTTTTGTGACAATTGGTACTTTGTAGTGAATAAAACTTTAAAGTTAAATATATTTAGATTCCCAGATTATCGTCAAGTGTTAATTACTTTGAAGTAGTGCTTTATTGGTGATCAATAGTTTTTCAGTTTCAAATAATAATTCTTAATACATAACGTATTCAGATAACCACCTGTTTAGCACTTAAAAGTTGTAAATAAGTAGTAGAGTTTGGTAGAAGAGAGGTCGAAGATTGCCATACTTGCTTCTTTTCTCAATTTTCAAATTTTTCTCTTTGCTTTTTATTGTTAATGGTCAAGGTTTTCATGGTCTACCCGCTTTGCAATTTTCTTTAATAATTCGATTTGGCGAAACATTACAAAATCTTGATTCAGCATTGAGAAATTGCTTTGGACACGCATTACGCACATTTTACAATATTCTTTCATACATTTCTAGGTATGTGAGGCATGTGTACTTAAGTCCTTATTACATATATCATACGAGATCATATTTATATATGTATATCTAGAGATGCAGGAGACTTCATAGTCACACGCGTTCCAGTGCCTACGAAAATGTCTGCGTCTTATGGAAGGCTTATTTCATTTAATAAAAAGGCGTAAAACATAAGGACTGAAATTCGTTAAGAGTTCTGTGGAATGCAGGACTCCTATTGGAACACAATCACTCACTCCGAGGGACAGCCTGATTAAAGGACGATTAGATTATCGCTGATCGCAGTAGCATTCCCGTTACTGCTGGTGCTATATAATTGAATAAATGGCGTTTTATCCTACCAAAGGTATTTCATACAATTGCTTACACCATTTTTTGGCTGCTGCACGTTGCAGCACACAAATGCATTGGAGTTGAAAGCTTCAGTTAATTCCGGCAAAAATATCATCCTTACAAAAGTAACTTATTATGTTCTCGGGTTCGGCGCATCTTTTTCAGTCTATTTTATTACCTTTGCAGTTTATTGCGAACCTGGCATTGAACACCGTTATGAGTGCAAATGCGTGAACATGTATGTGTACGTGTGTGTGTTTGTTATACTGTTATATGAGAGCGAAAGGTTACTTTATCACACAGCCAATTGTTGAAAGGAAAACTCTTAGCTACGCACACCCTTACAAATTCTCCAGCATCCCAATAGTACAATCGTTAAGCGAAGTGAAATAGCACTTGAGATTAAGCTTATCACAATTGACTATTGTAACACTTATTAAAATAATATAAAATAAATTAAAATAAAACGTGATAAAATAAAATAAAATAAAATGTGATAAAATAAAATAAAATAGAACAAAATAAATTAAAATAAAATAAAATAACATAAAATAACATAAAATAAAATAAAATAAAATAAAATAGAACAAAATAAATTAAAATAAAATAAAATAACATAAAATAAAATAAAATAAAATAAAATAAAATAAAATAAAATAAAATAAAATAAAATAAAATAAAGTAAATTGAAATAAAATGTGATAAAATAAAATAAACTAAAATAAAATAAATTATAATAAAATAAAATAAAGTAAAATTAAATAAAATAACATAAAATAAAATAAAATAAAATAACATAAAATAAAATAAAATAACATAAAATAAAATAAAATAAAATAAAATAGAACAAAATAAATTAAAATAAAATAAAATAACATAAAATAAAATAAAATAAAATAAAATAAAATAAAATAAAATAAAATAAAATAAAGTAAATTGAAATAAAATGTGATAAAATAAAATAAACTAAAATAAAATAAATTATAATAAAATAAAATAAAGTAAAATTAAATAAAATAACATAAAATAAAATAAAATAAAATAAAATAACATAAAATAAAATAAAATAAGTGCCCAACTTCTCATCAGACCCCTTCTCGGACACTGAGATATGAACCCAAGTGTCTGCACCAAAGCCGCTGTTAGAGTACTCTAACAACTAAGCTATGATGCCCTGTAGCGTCACGATGCATTGTTAGAGTACTCTAACAGCGGCTTTGGTGCAGACACTTGGGTTCATATCTCAGTGTCCGAGAAGGGGTCTGATGAGAAGTTGGGCACTTCGAAACATGTCATCCCATACCATCGCTGTGCACAACGTTGTAATTTTTCCTCTAATATCAATTAACAAACAAACATAAAAATTCGAGCTTTGCTCCAACAACAATCACCATAACTATAATTGTTACAGGTACAGTGCGGGTGCATAACAAATAACACGGAAGTGTTGATATGCATAAAAGCCCTTCTGTATCTAAAACTGTTCTATGAACGCGCCTAAAAATATTTCCACTTTCCTTGAGTTGACATATAAAATATATGTACCAAAGAATGTATAAAAAAGGAATAAGCAAATGGCACATTAGAGGAAAAATGCATCGTGACGCTACAGGGCATCATAGCTTAGTTGTTAGAGTACTCTAACAGCGGCTTTGGTGCAGACACTTGGGTTCATATCTCAGTGTCCGAGAAGGGGTCTGATGAGAAGTTGGGCACTTCGAAACATGTCATCCCATACCATCGCTGTGCATAACGTTGTAATTTTTCCTCTAATATCAATTAACAAACAAACATAAAAATTCGAGCTTTGCTCCAACAACAATCACCATAAAATAAAATAAAATAAAATAAAATAAAATAAAATAAAGTAAATTGAAATAAAATAAATTAAAATAAAATAAAATAAAATAAATTAAAATAAAATAAAATAAAATAGAAGAAAATAAATTAAAATAAAATAAAATAACATAAAATAAAATAAAATAAAATAAAATAAAATAAAATAAAATAAAATAAAATAAAATAAAATAAAATAAAATAAAATAAAATAAAATAAAATAAAATAAAATAAAATAAAATAAAATAAAATAAAATAAAATAAAATAAAATAAAGTAAATTGAAGTAAAATGTGATAAAATAAAATAAAATAAAATAACTTAAAATAAAATAAAGTAAAATTAAATAAAATAACATAAAATAAAATAAAATAAAATAAAATAAATTAAAATAAAATAAAGTAAATTGAAATAAAATAAAATAAAATAAATTAAAATAAAATAAAATAAAATTGAACAAAATAAATTAAAATAAAATAAAATAAATTAAAATAAAATAACTTAAAATAAAATAAAAAAATAAAATAAAATAAATTAAAATAAAATAAAATGAAATATAAAAAAAAAGGATTAAAAAAATTAAAATAAAATTTAAAGTTAAAGCGCTGCTCATTTCTTTTATTATTAACGAATTGACACACAGATTCCTTAATGTCGGTAAAACAGTTTTCAAACTGTAGATAGATACATCAACAACTTGGAAGCACTGATTTTATCCAACACCAGTTCACATTAAGGACAAGCGGATATGCATGTAAAAAATAAATTGATTCTCAAGTGAGTAAGCTTGTAAAATACTTGCATATCTCTTGAATAAAGCGCGAACTTTTTCGGACTAGTGTGGTGGCAGGCAGACAATTTTGAAAAGTTTGGATTTGTAAGCTCCGTTATTGCCATGAGTTTACGTCGCACAATGCCACAAAAGAGTATACATTCTTATTTTATCTAATATGCAATTGTGATTCATTTTTACTTTTTGTTGTTGCTATCAAAATAGATCCCAATAAGCATTTTTGATGGAAATACATATGAAGCTAATTTGCGATCAAATCGGTTTTCCAATTCCCAACCTTGACTTTTAACTAGCTCAATTGGAGAAATAGTTAATTCTCCAGCAAAAGGGCGCATTTTTGAAATGAAAATATTCTTATTTCTCCACTCGGGAAAAATATTGGATTCCGACATGTATGCCATAAATATCTCAAATCTTAATTCTTTGTTAGGCATTTTAGTAATTATTAAAATGCGCATATTTATTATTGTAAATACTACCTTTTGTCAGCAATTACGAGTGTTGCCAGGTGTAAAAATTGCAGTAGCACTTTAGAAATGCACTCCAGAGGTTCTCAAACTGCAATCATACCTTTTTAAGAAATATTGAACTTCAAGTGGAAAAGCACTTCTTAAATTTCTTAAACATCGAAAAAATTTGGATTTTTGTATATTGGGATGTATCACCTTTGATTGTGTGGAAGTATGTAGTACTGCCCAACCGAAGGTTCGCCTTGGGTTTGATTATTGGTTTTCTCGTATGAACTCACGTCTTTCGTGTAGATCATGGTGCCGAGCATTTAAACTAAAATAAATCAAAACTCTTAAAAAAATTGTGATATTCGCCACCATTTTTCTGACAAAATACAAAGCAATCGATTCACCGATAAAGTCAACGAGAATAGGGTTTGAAGCAGTTCTGGCAGTTAGAGGAAATGCACAGATCTACTAAGAGGTGACTGCTTGTGCCGTGTGAGTACCATCTTCAACACTAGGTAATGCGATCCAACAAAAGTCCAAATGCCCTTCCTAACAGCATATTTCAGCGAATACTACCGTTATACCGAATATACCGTTTTAATGACAGTTCGTGAATGTAAATATCAGTAAATCATCATCGAATCAGTGCTTCCAAGTTTTATGTTGTAGTTTTCTCTGCCTTTTGAAAACTCCTTTACCGACTTTAAATAATCTGTTTTATCATCCCTTCACAATGAACGAAATGTCAAAAGAGGAAATAACTGCATGCGCGTTGGTCTATTTCTTTATCAAATATTTGTTTGTCTGACATTTGAGTTTTATGGCTTATAAGCAATTGGTGATGTTCGTTTTTTTAATCGCAAACGCAGCTGTATATGCATATAAAAAAATGCCCTAATATCTACATATTATATCGATTCGACTTTGACCAAAGATTGCAGTTTCGGTCAAACACTAATACATGCACATACGTGTTTTGGTTTTCTTGAATGCATTGTCCATAACTCGTTTAATAGGAATGATAAAAATTCAAAGGAATAGGAAAAGTTTTGCTCGTCTATCTTTCAATGTTGAATGCAACAGATTACTGCTAACTGCGTCATAAAGCTCATAATTTCATACAAAACTATTGTATACATTTATTGTTATGAATTTAATCATAATTTTGCAGCTTTGTTGGAGAAGGGAAGGAAGACTAATAAAGTGCGCTATTCAACTTATTTGTAATCAAACTCATACTTATGCCTAATTGTTTACCTCCATACATCCTGTTTACCGACATATGTGTGTCCATTATGGCAGAAGTGAGTTTCCTAGATTTACTCGCCACAATTTATTGCTAATTTTGATTAAGGATCTAATGGGTCGATTCGTGTCCTCGCAGAAAAAAACATTTATTTTCGCTTTGAACAGAATATGACCACTTTACCTTCTTCTTATTTAAATGGTCATCTAACCGCTTGGGCGAATTTGACATTCCAATATAGCTCTCCACGCATTTATTTGTTGCGCCAACTTTCACCAATTTAACTACTATAAGGCAAATTAATATACATATATCGCGCATTTTCATTTAAAATGTTATTTAGGTCATTTTGCATAAAATGTTTATAAGCAAAAAGATCGTTCGAAATTAGAAAGTGAAAGTATTGAAATACTTAATACGAATTTGTTAGGAGGGAAGTCTTGGGTTAAATAAAAGTGAAACGTGAAGTTTAGAAACCAAGTAATCACTCAATATGAGCGAGCAGTTTAAGAATCTGTGTATTTTGACACTTACTAGCGATTCGAGTGTGGTAAGAACTTTCTTTTTACCGCCAAATAGAGGTGGTAGTGGTACATAGTAGCAAAAAATTGCACTTGTTTTACTAGAAATTTCCAAATAATATTCCAAGTACAAAATTACCGGTTACGTTCCGAATAGACCGGTAAAAGATGGAAAGCATGTAAATAAAACGCAACTCTAGAAGTTTTTAAAGCACTCCACAGGAGTGAGCGGTTTGAGGGCAACTGCCATTTAAAATGAGAGATCCGTTTGACTGCGACTGTGCTCTAACCAGCAGTTTTCGGGTTACTGTATTAAAACACTTAATAGGAGCTAGCGGTTTGGTAGTCACTGTATTCCGACACTTAATAAATTACACAAACAGCTGTGATAATTGTAAAGCTTCGATTTTTCACTATGAAACATCCAACCACTAAATTCTGAATCAAGTTTGTTTACGGCAATGTGTTCTAAACAAAGCTCTACTTCACATACAAATCCTCTGACATAGTCCTTGCCAGCACAGAGTTTCACTGCGACAGATAAGAAAAAGCCACATAAGAAATGAGGAACTTTGCAATTGTAACATATTTACGTTTTTAAGTGCGCACCAATAAAATGCCAGATTTTAGCTTCTAATTTGTAGCAAATTTCTGCCAAATATCCACAACTCTAAAATCGCAACATTTTCCCTTTTCAGTACATAAATGTACCCAATAAGTTTCCATAATTCGAACTAATTTCGATTTGTTCAATATTCTCTTAACCGAAATAGCAAATACCAATATCTTGTAATGAGTACAAACCATCCAAGCTAATGACTAATTGACCTATACTTTCTTGTTAAAACCAACGCATCTGCTAGTGGAAATATGAGCGCAATGATCGGTAGGTACTTTGCTTTCGCTTGCATCGCCCTTCATCTTGTTGCGCCATCATCTCTTTTGACAATTTGACCAATTCCGGCATGAAACGATGTTGTTAACGGCAATTAAAACCACAAATGGCTTAGTCCACAGCTGCTGCGTTTCAAAATCTATGTACGTCCACATGCCGTTATCCACCATCGATATGAGCCGCATAGGTGGTAATCACTGCCAAGCTGGCAACAGCGGCAACCACAAGTTTGAAAAGAATTCGTTGGCCCATAAATACATATAGATGTGCATTGGGCTTGTATGAAGCTATCTTACTTCACTTTTAGTTGGCCGGGCGAGACGAGCGTAATGAGGTGTAGTTATAAAGCGGGGCAAGCAGTTCCAGTTGTTCGATTATACTCAATTCCGAACGTGAGCTATCTAGGCAAACGATGCGGTGGCCAACACGTGTGATATGTAAGTACGCGCAGAGTGATGCCACTCTGACATACTCTACCCACCAGGAAGTGCGTCTGCAAGTGGGTGTCGGTCATGGATCGAGGTGCTTGCTACATAAATGTTCAAAAAGGTTTCCATTCCGTTGTGTTGTCTGCTTGGGACCCATACACAAAACCTACTTGCAATGAAAAATTGGTGTTGTTGTTGTTTGTAACGACAACACACTCCTCGACCGGTACGCCTAATTGGAACATATTCTAAACCCCTAACCCGCAGGGGTTTAACATTTTCATAAACAGCTTGAGATGAGAACTATCATTACTCTTGAAAGGAAATAATTTTGTTTGGCATCTAGCTGGAAAGGAAGAGTACCACTCACTGTATGGACAGGACAAGTCATGAAGGCAGACGGTCCTAGCGACATGTACAACAGTGATCAAACAATAAAGAAAGATAAAGAAAGACTTGCGAAGGAAAGACTTGGGATAGAAAGACACTGCGACGCTGAGTACTATCGTTCACTCCCGTACCCGAACGTCTCGCCACAATTCGCATCAAAGTATGATTCCTGAAAGCAATGTTTGTCTGCTCTAAGTCACAAACTCGAGAGACGAGCGACTCGGCTAACGACCCTTTCTTTGATATACTAAAACAGACACATGATCCCTGCCAAAATCACCAAATTACCTTACTGTCCCCTGATCAAAAAAAGAGAAACCATATTGGTCATGTCATGATGGCCAGCTTACGAGGTTCCAATATCAAGGCGAATCATCAAGTTCTTGCAGCCAAGGTAATCCATTTTAATTTTGCAATGTAACACCCTCATCATCCTTTCACATCTCCATAGAGTATAAGCTTCCAGATAAAATAAGTGCTTCCAAGTTTTATGACGTAGTTTTTTCTACAATTTACAACCTGCTTTACCGACTGTTAGCGCACAACATAATCTACGAAATAGTGGTGGATGAAACCGGTACTGCCAAGTTTTCTGATGTAGCTTTACATGCTACATTTTGCGATCTGCTTTATCGACATTTATCAATCTGTACTACCATCTCGTTGTACAAAAATGCCAACATCGAAAATATATGTACGTATGCGAGTTGCTCTACTTCTGGAGCAGTGCTGACCAATAGTTTTATGAAATATACACAATTGTCTATAACCGTTTTTTTTAATCACAAACACAGATGTATATGCGTATAAAAAACAGGCCATGTATTTATTAATTGTGTTTATAATCGTTGGTCTAATGTTCTTTATCTATCATTATATGAATGATAAAAATGTATCGAAATCTACATATATTCTTATAAATAAAAATGAATGGGTGTCTGTTTGTCCTTTATAGGCGTCCACAGTACTCAACCGATTTTTATGAAATTTTCACAGTATATTCTTGGGATCATGGGTTGAAGCATAGGCTATATATAGAAAAGTGGGCGGTGGCACGCCTCTGAACCTTTTTGGTCTAAATCAATGATATTTGGATGTATGTGTCCTTTAGTCAAGATCTACATAAGTTTGGAAAAGTGGGCGGTGCCGCGCCAACATTTTTTGTGTTTTGTTTGTGCTCTATTAATGTTCAAAGTTTATAGTCGATCTCTATGAAACTTTCACGATACTTTCAGAAAAGCCCCCAGGGTATTTTAAGTAGCAATTCGGCATAGCTAGGATTTTATTTGGTTCAAGTTAATGATATGTTATTTATAGATATCTGTTCTATACATCAAAAAAAACCTGGCAACAGAAAGCGGTACCAGGAGCAAATAAAAGTTAATTCGTTATATCTACGAAGCTATGGACATTAGACTGGGTCGATTTATTAACCGATATCGCGTCATCGATTTTTCGATAGGTTTTGGGCTCAGGGAAATAAGTGCCACTACGCATACCCAACAAAATAATTTTGTGGGACTTGTTTTAGTCGAAAAATCGACTTTTCCAAAATCCGAAAAGAAAATTTTTTTTCAAAAAACTGTTATCGCCAACGTTTTTAGGGGACATTTTTGGGCCAGGCAGGGTATACATAAAAATTTGAAAATCAAATGAAAATTTTTTAGTAGGTCATGAAAAAAACCTAAAAAATCAAAGTCGAAAAAAGTCAAAAAAATGAAATTTCGCAGGCTCGAAAATTATTTTTTTTGGTGCTTAGTGGAACTTTTTTTCCTGAGCCCAAAACCTATCGAAAAATCGATGGCGCGATATCGGTTAACTTTCCTCCATACAAATCGACCCACACTAATGGACATATCAGTACTCGCAGAGAAAATGGGAGGAGAAGGGAAGTAGGAATAGAAATTTGAAAGTACAAGCTTTTAAAAGTAGCCAAGTCAAATTCTAGGAAGAACAACGTCTGCCGGGTCCTCTAGTAGGAAATATAACCACTTTGCATTTCTTTCGATTGAATACATTTGCACTTTCTCATTTACTTTTCTATTATTTCATCTACGATGTCGACTTATGAGCACAAACTAATGTTCACGTTTGAGCGCATAATTCACCACGGAAATGGCATATTTCAACCGCACGTCAGTTTACTATCATTTCGATTAATTTTACTTTGGCTATACGAATAGCAGGGAAGGCCTGCCTAGCTGGCAATTGGCGTGCTCTCTCTCTTCTGCACTCGATGATTTGCAATGTTTTACAAGGCTCACACATCTTACTTGCACATAAATACATATGTTTGTACTTTTATAGCCGCCCGCCCTTCCTCCATGCATTGGCTTTGACATCTTTGAGCCGAGTCGAGACATATGTAACTGGCTGCAAATGCATTTCTCGAACTAAACCGAGGATTAAGTGGCGTATATCGTACGTTTTCTGAGCATTTGGTGTTTGTTGGCTTGCCTCCTTTTTTTGTACCCTTTCAATCTTGCTTTTTCTCGTTCATTGCCTTCAAACAATAGCAATATTAAACAAACAAACATACCGTGGTACATATAGAGGAGTAAACTGCGAAATATAGCGTGTGCAGACGTTGGTATTGTGGTGCGAAGGACGGCGCGGCAGATGCAGTCGCAAAGACGAAAAGGCGTAATTCATTACAATAATCCCACGAATGAGCAATAAAATTCGAATGTTTCCACTTGTGCCGGCATCGAAATGCAACCGGCATCAGCCAAACGGCCCAAAATGAAAGAAATATGTAAGAAAATGGAATATCAGCTTTATAGGCCGTGAAAGTGAATAGTCTGACACCCACCGCACCACATTCGTTACGAATATATTTTTGCGTGCGTGGCAAATAGAAACCACGCAGTCAAGCCTACTAGTTGGCGCAGACAGACCAACGACTCCAAGGGCTGCCTTATTTCCAATTGCCAGGCTCTGTATCAGCAACATACTAGTTAATAGACTAGTCAGCCTACGAGTCAATGTCATATTAGTTGTCACACTCAGTATTGTACCAGTTACTGAACTACTCCGGAGTAGGCTAGTTTTTTACAAATTATCACAACAGCGGCACGAAATGCTTAATTTGTTCATATGACCCTTGATCCTATAATGGGTTGCGACAACACCCATAGGATCCTAAGATTATTTTTTGGATATACGGATTATTCCATCGTTTAGTGTTATAAGCACCCGCCATAGCTTTAGACTCAGTTTTACCATCTCAAGCCAGTTTTATCCTCTTTGCTAAACTGATTGTCTGAGTTCTACTTTTATGGGGTGTGATCCTCTGGATAGAACTGTTTCAAGCCCGATTGGCTCTTAAATGCAGCTTCTCCGGCTAGCTAATAAGCTTTCTCGTTGTCTCCTCCACTGTATGGCTTAGCATTTTGTCTCACAATAACTTATTTCCCTCAATATACATCATCGTTGAATATTCTCGCTCCAACACTTTTTTGGAGTCATCCGTATACTGCACTAGAACCATATACTGGTGAAATCATTTAGCTTTGGATACATACTAGTTGGCTTTGTCTGCCATTTCTATTTTGAAGGTCTTCTCAAAGCTGATCCAATCTAGAGAAATGTTCAATATTTTGCCCATAAGTTACATATATTGTATTTCGTTGTGTGTTTCTAAGATTCTAAGATCTAAAACAATATAATTATAATATTTTCTAATTTATTTTGCATTTTAACAAACGGCTTCTTTCGTTGCCAAAATTATCTAGCTTTAAGAGAAAAGTAGAGATTGTGCGTGATGGATAAAACTTCTGCAATACAGATTTTAGGACTTTGCTTAAATGCATTTAGAGATTTTTGGCGATCGAGATTAAGCTTTAGCTATTTTTAGAACTTTGCTGCTGGTCTCAGTTTTTATTGTCACAGCTTCGAAGCTCTCCCGTTTGAGGCCCGCTGCTTTTGAGTTCATTTGTCCTAGTAGTTGCAGCATTTCACAATCACAATCAGTCAAAACTAAAAGATACATAACAGCAATTCAATATTTCCTTTGTGGCCAAATAAGCCTAGACTTAGAATTAACTTGACTTCAAAGCGCTACATCTATAAAATGAGCAGCACGTGTATATCTGTGGCAATAAGCGAGAACAGCCAACTCAAGACTAGTCGAAAATAATCAGCTTTGTGTTATCCGTGCTAAGATCTATAAGCACCCAAATTTTCACAACTTTTGGTTGTGGATTTTATGGAGAAAAAACCATTTACTTTGGTTTTTCCCCTTATTGCCACAGATATAGTTACCCAGAAAATAACCTAACTTAGAAACTTGGCAAACTACACATTTCTGATTTCGAAATTAAGTGTCCAAGTTCAAAGAGAGACGTAAGAGAACTGTGATAGCTTATAACTTTTTTCAATATTTTTAATAAAATTCCTTTATATATTGTAAAGCATACTAAGTTTTTGGATGAATGAAGTTCATATGGCAAGTAGAAAACAATACGTCAAATAAAAAAAAGTTCAAAAAGATGACGCGGTAAAAAATGTACGCTCAGTTCTTTTGAAATTTAGTCAAGTCAAGTTAATTCTTAATATAGATAAATTCGGCTCCTATGTATTCCTTGAGAAAAACTCAAATTTGATTATTCTTAACACAAATTTTATTAACTTACACAATTTCTTTAACGAATGACGTAGCAAAATACGGTCGGCTAGTTTCGCTTCGTGGTTTCGTTTGAGCACTGGTTACTCGTTGTTGTGTCGTTGCTGCGCCGCTTCTGACCTCAGCAGCGTCGCAAAAAAAATAAATGTGATTTGCTAATATGCTCGTACTTACATGATCTGCAACCCAAATGTACTATTTATTTAAAGCACGAAATTATTAAGCGAATTATGATATCGCTCTAAAAAATATTATTTACGAGATAACCAATTTTTTTAAATTAAATTAATCTTTAAAAACTCCGAATATTAGTTAAATAGAAAATGAAAATGTAAGATGGCGTGCTTAACTCAACGAATCCTAACCGAATACTGATTTGTTTTCTTCTTCGCTCGTGCATGTATGCATCTACTGAGAGTTTTGGTGAGTTGTTGCTATTTATTCTAATTGCAAACCTTGCAGTCGCTCAGACTAGAATGAATAAGCGCACAAAATTCTAGTTAATGAACTAGAATGTTTGCTCACTAGTTTGGTTGTTGACTGCAGGGCAGTAGCAGCCGCAGATTTCATGCGCAGCCCAATGTATTTATATCCACTCGAAGTAGCGTCCAAGTTTACTTAGATGTGTTGAAGTTAATGTACTTGCATGAAAAACATCTGTCTAAGAGTGAAAAAAAAAAATGCCCCAGACGTTTTGCGAGTGCCGGAAGAACTCAATAAAAGGTCGGTAGTAACATTTTTCATTGATGTGAAATACAGATGAACTCACTTTTTTGCCTTGCTGCAAATTCATTGAGCAGCATTTTTACAAATGGAATTTCCATCAATTGAAGTTGTAATTCATTTTTAAAGAATTTATCGAAAACTTAAATTCAATGAATATTTGTCTAAGTTTTAAGCAAAAATCATTTGCTATCCTCATTTCTATGTAAATTCCAATTTGAAATGCTGGCACACGTACAGTGGCAGCCAACGCACTAACCCCCTCACATTCATTAACCACAGCCTTTGTTTGTTTGCAGATTTTGTTGAGTGCTACATCAATCAATTTACTATAAACGCACCACACCCATGCCCAGCTCTGACCGTCAATGATTTTTCAATTTTACTCAATTCATTTCTAATATTTTTCATATGCAAACTGCTTATTCTTTCATATCAGACTCTGCTGCTATTATCCCCTAACCAAGGCAGAGCAGAATCTGTTCGCCCGCTTCTCTGACCTTCTGTTTGTCGGTCTGGCTGTATCCTCATCTTAGCTGGGTTTTGTTTATTTAATTCGTACAATTTTGTTTTTCATTTCTTTGTTTTGTTTTTTTTTGTCTTTGGTTTTCTGGCCGGCACAGTTTTGTTCAACATTCCTTTTTATTGTGAAATCATTTATGTTGCTGTTGTCGCTTGAATACTGCTTACTATAGACCATTGGTGTTGTTGTTGTTATATATATATTTTTTGTACAAATATGCAGCTTCATAATTGGTATTTTCATACTTCAATAGGCTTAACTCATGCATGCATACAAACATATTTGTTCACTCAGTTACATTTCCATTCAGTCAATCGCACCCAAAGGCTCATCGATATGTTTATCCAGGATTTCGTCTCATAGAACTGGCATAAATTAACTGTAAACCGATAATAATATTTACTAATGCCCCAACAACAACAATATGCTCTACTTTTGCCTCTTAATTGTTGTAGTTGTGTTTGCTGCTGCTGGCTAAAGTGGTCGACTTGTATCCTCAGTTTACGGAAAATAACGAGATTAATCCTATCTCACCACAATCACAATTGCTAAATTATTTATAAGTACAGAAATTGGTGTGGATTTGATTTTGTCTGATTAGAAATATATATGTTGATATCTTTAATAACTGCGCTGCCATTTATTTATTTTATTTTATTTTATTTTATTCTATTTTATTTTATTTTATTTTATTTTATTTTATTTTAATTTATTTTATTTTATCTTATTTTACTTTATTTTATTTTACTTCATTTTATTTTGTTTTATTTTATTTTATTTTATTTTTTTAATTTTATTTTATTTTTTTTCATTATATTTTATTTATTTTTTTAGTTTTATTATACCTTTCATGAACATGAAATGGTATATTAACTTTGGTCCGATGTTTGTAACGTTTAGAAATATAAGAGATATACCCACCATTAAGTATACCAAATTGATCAGGACGATGAACTGAGTTGATACAGCCATGTCCGTCTGTCCGTCCGTCCGTCTGTCTGTTTGAACGCAAACTAGTCCCTCAATTTTTGAGATGTCTCGATGAAATTTGGCACACGGATGTATTTTTGTATTATATAAGACATTTGTCGGATCCGGTATAATCGGGTCACTATAGCATATATCCCCCATACAACCGATCGTTCAAATAAGAGGATTATGACCATTTCTCCCTCACTTTCAAAGATTAAAACTTAAAACTTGGTGAGATATTTTCTTATGGATAGCAAAAGATTTGGTAAAAAAATCACCAAGATCGGAGCTATATATTGCATATATCCCATACAACCGATCGTTCAGATAAGAGGATTATGGCAACTTCGCTTAAACAAATAGAGCTTATTATAAAAGAAAATTAAATGTATTGATGACAAAGTTTGAGAGAACTTTAAACAATGCTTATTTAAGTTTGCACGTATTCATGAAAGGTATAAAGCCTTCGGCACAGCCGAAAACAGCGCCGTTCTTACTGTTTTTTTTTTAATTTTACTTAATTTAATTTAATTTAATTTTATTTTATTTCATATCATTTCATTTCATCTCATTTCATTTGAATTTATTTTTTTTATTTTGTTTGATTTTATTTTATTTTGCTTTGTTTTGTTTAATTTTATTTTATTTTGTTTTATTTTATTTTATTTTATTTTATTTTATTTTATTGTATTTTATTTGATCTTATTTTATTTTTTTTTGTTTCATATTATTTGATTTTATTTTATTTCGTTTTACTTCATTTTATTTTGTTTTATTTTATTTTATTTTATTTTATTTTATTTTGTTTGATTTTATTTTATTTTGCTTTGTTTTATTTTATTTTATTTTGTTTTATTTTATTTTATTTTATTGTATTTTATTTGATTTTATTTTATTTTATTTTTGTTTCATATTATTTGATTTTATTTTGTTTTATTTTATTTTATTTTACTTTATTATATTTTATTTTATTTTATTTTATTTTATTCTAGTTTACTTCATTTTATTTTATTTTATTTTATTTTATTTTGTTTGATTTTATTTTATTTGGTTTTGTTTTATTTTATTTTATATTATTTTATTTTATTTTATGTTATTTCATTATATTTCATTTATTTTTTTAGTTTAATTTCTTTTTAATTTTACTTAATTTAATTTTATTTTATTTCATTTTATTTTATTTTATTTTATTTTATTTGATGTTATTTTATTTTATTTTATTTTATTTTATTTTATTTCATTTTATTTGATATTATTTGATATCATATTATTTTTTTTTTATTTTATATTATTCGTATTTTATATCGTAATCCCCTTGTACCAATGCATCTCAAAGAAGTGCCTCATATCCTCTTATAGTTATTCAATTGAAGTGCCAACTCAATAAAAAACGCATTCATCCAGTTAACAGGATCATATTTAATATGACTAAAGCTAGCGTTGACAATTAGAACCATAAGTCCTGTGGCGATCACCCCGTATTTAAAGAACAGGTCACTCACTTTTGACAGCACAGCTCAGCATGACGTAACGACAAGGGATAAAAGAGGCATAAATACACACATACATACATATGTACACACATAAAGGTGTCGAGTAACAAAAAAAATGCTTTAATATCC
This sequence comes from Merzomyia westermanni, assembly GCA_949987695.1. Classification (NCBI taxonomy): domain Eukaryota; kingdom Metazoa; phylum Arthropoda; class Insecta; order Diptera; family Tephritidae; genus Merzomyia; species Merzomyia westermanni. The sequence goes on along the minus strand of OX465290.1, from coordinate 11,726,269 downwards.
GAATTCATGCGAGGGGCAATATATACTCGTTCATCCATAATAAGCTGCGAGCGCATAAAGAACTGAATAACTTAATTCACACCCTAAAGATAAGCGAGGTAGAGAAGCAATTTAGTAGGTTTGTAAGCGAATGCAATGAGGAAAGTAACGACAAAGAGTCCCTGGACTGAGGATAAGCCAATATCAGTCGAGATCAGCACATGATAAAGTGCTAAGCCGGCAACGAAAACCGTTATACCAAACTCAATGCAGATGTTGTTGGTTCCACGCATGCTGGCCGAGTGCTTACCGCAGCATGCTACCAACAAGACATCCAAACCATAAGCCGGTACTGGCCGCAAGTTGGCAACGGAAGTTTCGTGTATGCTCGTACATATTTACGCTTACTGCTGTGTAAGATGTAATTAACAACTCGTATCTTATGGATATCAAATTACTCTGTGAAAGATAAACAGAAATTCTCAGTTCACTGAGTTGAGCTCACTACTTTTTCTGTTTTATTTTTATTTATTTTACATATTAAGGCAATCAATTTTAACATTTCACATCGTTTACTGCGGTGTTACAAGAAATATAAATGAGTTAAAGTAAATAAGACATACCCATCGAAGCAGTTAAATTAATTTGAATGAACGACGTAAGCGCATGCGCACACTTTCATGCGTCAGATCGATGGCTTGGAATGGACCAACGTCAATAGAATGAAGAACTTGATTACGAATACACACCTTTCAATCAGCAGGGTTTCGTCGTTTGTTCCATCATACGAGGTGTGTTCAAAAAAATGGCGAATTTTGAATTTTCGCTGGTTACGTATATTCGAATTTCGAATTTTTTGTGGCTTTATGTTGGTACTCATGTCTCTCACTTATGCCGACAAGCTCGGCCATTTTGAATGTTCAGTTAATTGTTGACAGCTGCTCTGCTTGCACGTGTTTTGGATCGTCTTCGATTTTTACCTATTTTTTTACCAAAATTGCTCAATTGTGACCAAAAACGGCATCGCATGAACATTGCTAATAAGATGTTAAACTCTGTCCGCGACAACCCAAATTTGCTCCAGAGGGTCATAACTGGTGACGAATCGTGGGTTTATGGTTATGACGTGGAAAGCAAAGCTCAATCATCTCAATGGAAGCTGCCGCACGAACCAAGACCGAAAAAAGCGCGCCAAGTTCGGTCGAATGTGAAAGTTTTGCTGACAGAACGGTCAATAAGGAATATTACCTGCAAGTTATGCGCAATTTGCGCGATGACGCCCGGATTTGTGGAAGAACAAAAATTGGCTTTTGCACCACGATAACGCCCCTGCTCACGCATCGTTGCTTGTGCGCGACTTTTTGGCCAAAAACAACACACTAATGATGCCGCAGCCACCGTATTCCCCAGATCTGGCCCCCTGTGACTTTTTCTTTTTCCCTAAACTGAAGAGGCCCATGAAAGGACGACGTTACGCTTCTCTTGACGAGATAAAGACGGCATCGAAGGAGGAACTGAACAAGATACAAAAAAATGATTTTTTGAAGTGCTTCGAAGATTGGAAAAACCGTTGGCACAAGTGTATAATATCTCATGGGGATAACTTTGAAGGGGACAAAATAGATATTCATGAATAAATAAATAATTTTTGAAAAAACACAAAATTCGCGATACTTTTTGAACACACCTCGTATACCATTACGAACGACACTTTTTTCATTTTTATGACTTTATGACTTTTTTCCATTTTAGAAACAAGTTAATCATTAACCTCAAATATTTACGCAACTATTATTTCCAATACATAGTGCTTTCACACTTTCGAACTGAAAACAGTGAGCGATCCAAACTCTATCTTAGAAAAAACTCTTCCCTACTTTGAATGTAGCGTCTTGTTTCCTAAGAGAAATTAATTGATTTAGAAACTGCAAAGAATAATTGATAGCAAAAATTCAAATTGAGAAAACTACACTCAGTCCTTGATGAGTACAATTAACTTATATATACAATGGTTGTAATACAGTGAATTTAAAGATTGAATGATTGCGCAAGCTGAAAAAGTTTGTCCTCTTGTACGGCAAACTATACATCTAAAGTATAAACAATTATATATGTATCGATAGATCTGCTCAGGCTGCAGTGCCCTTAATCAAAAAATATTTTTTTTAAAGTCATTATAATATAGAAAAATCTGCTTAGATATAAACCACTACAAATGCCAAACATGTGATCACATTATAGAGCCCATGTTGTGTGAGTAAACATGGCATGTTGAATTGTTGTTATTGTATAAATGCTGACATACGGCGCTGGGCATCGTGTAAGCGGCTCTCACTGAGAGCACGTAGAATTTGTTGGTTGTTCATTTTCATATAAAAAAGGTTGCACACTTTACATGTCCTAGGATTGGATCACCTACTCCATCTCGGAGTACTCCATTTCTTTGCCTTTAAGTTCTTCATGGAGCAAATACTTGAGAGTACCTTCAAAATGTTCCCAAAAGATTACTCAACGGATCACCAAAGAAATAAAATAAAATTAATACTTTAAAATGAAGTAAAATAAAATAAAATAAAACAAAATAAACTAAAATAAAATAAAATAAAACAAAATAAAATAAAATGAAATAAAATAAAGTAAAATAAAATTAAATAAAATAAAACAAACAACAAAATAAAATAAAATAAAATAAAATAAAATAAAATAAAATAAAATAAAATAAAATAAAATAAAACAAAATAAAATAAAATGAAATAAAATAAAGTAAAATAAAATTAAATAAAATAAAACAAACAACAAAATTAAATAAAATAAAATAAAATAAAATAAACTAAAATAAAATAAAATAAAATAAAGTAAAATAAAAAGAATAAAAATAAAAGGGATACCGTATTCAGTATAAATGGTGAAAAAGAATTTAGAAGTGTCAAAGGAAGGAAGGAAAATTAAGGAAAGAAAACAAAAAGAAATGAAATAATGAAAAAAATAAAAATAAAAAGAAGAAAGGAAGGTGAAAGAAGCGAACAACAAGAATAATGAAGGAGAAAAAATGGAGACGAAAATACAATAAACTATTGCAACAGCACATAACGGAACCTAAATGAAGTGAAGGAAAAGAGCAGCAAGGAAAGCAGGCGGTGAAATAAATCAAAACAAAAAATAAGAACCGTATTATTAAATGGTTTAGAAAGGAAAGGATTACCGACGAAAATAATGGAAGAAAGGCAAGAGAAAGCAACGCAAAGTAATTAATTAAATTAAAGTTTTATAGTTGAATTTTAACTACTGGAAAAACTGTAGCTGCTTTAAAATAGTCAAAACCATTGAAGTAAAAAAGGTTGAATTGATATAAAGTAATTTTTTGAAATAGGAAGTGGTCGTGGTCCATAGCAGATTTCAGCCATTTTTCTCCAGACCATTCGATGCAAAATACTCAACCTTACTGTCAAACTTTGTTATGGTGTCTTCTACGATTTTTGATTTATGATTAAAAAATTATGATTAAAAATGTGAAATTAACTCAAACAAAAGTGGGCGATGCCACTCCCATTTCCATAAATTTCCAAAGAAATCAATGGGGTGTCTCTATTTTAATAAACACACTAAATTTGTTCCTTGAGGTTGAATTATGTAATTAATAATATTTTCTTTAATATTCCAAAATACGTGATGCATAAAATGTGGGCGTAACTTTTATATGATTTCACATGTATGCACCACTCCTAGGATCATATGTATAAGATGTATAACAATAACCTATCTAAGCTACACCCACATTTTTCTGTACTTAATTTAGAGTGTATGTATGTCTGCAAGTATGTCCATAAGACCAACAGGTGACACAATAATTCTTGCAGTTGTTCTGTATCCTTCTTTTGTTAAGAATAATTTTTGTCGGAATGTTTGTTTGTGTGCAGGCATGCTATAAAACTAACACTAAAATGCTAGAATCAGTAAGGAACTGAACCGCTAAATGTTATCCTTATTTTGGATGTAAAGAAAGCATAGAGAGTACAATAATTTATTATTGTTATATTTATTCTACTTGAAGAAAGTGTGCTCTTTCGTGCTTCTGCTCTGTTGTTTGTAACTGGTATAAAACTCTTTTCAGTTCTGTACCGTTGTGAATAACAGAGTATATCTTACGGTTACATATACACTTCTGATGTATCTGCAGGATAATGGGTTGTTGTAGCTCCAGCTGACATGTAACCAGCGTTGAATAATTATTAAATAGATCATTTATTTTACAAAATCTTATCACACATATTTGTTGAAAATAGTGTAGCTTGAAGAGAACTTTACTTTATTTATCAAAAGGAGCATTATTGCTGCGAAAACTTCTTCAAATGTTGAGCAGTAAATATTATATTTAACTTGAGCATAACTGTTATACGTGCATGATAAGTGTTATACAACACTCTATTTTGCCAATTTACAAACAGCGTGAGACTACCAGATATCAAGAGGCATATAGAGAGAGTGAGCGTGAGAGAGAAGGCGAGAAAGAGAGAGAGAGAGAGCGCATGGCAAATAGAGCGCGCTCACAGATTGTACTGTTATCAAAATATTGCTTTGTTTTTGTTACAAACGAGAAAACAAAACGAAGAGTGAGTTAAAGTAAAATGTATCTAATAGATAAATCATTTTACCACATAAATCGTGTTCTATTTGCTTCAAAACAAACAAGCATTTTGCAATAAAAATAACGAAGCATTTATGTTTAGTAATTTTACCATTTTTCCTATTTTTTAATTAGAACTGTATTTTTATTTTAGATTCGAAACAAGTTTGAGCATGCATTCATTTTCTAACGGCACACCATTTACACAGCTGAGCGCCCTTTCCAACGCCACGCTCCTCTCAGATTGTTGTAAACTATGCTTTAGCCCAATAAATAGTCAGTAAGGGGGCCAAGTGGCGCCCCATTACGTGCATGCGTACAAGTAAACACAAACAAATCGTTATGTAACTGACATTTGTATCTGTCAGTTATGCGAACGAAGCATAATCGTGCAAGATATATTGTATATAAACATAGGTAAGTCAATAATAATGGTAGTGAGTGTATATTAGAGAGAGTAATACGAGCGGGAGAGGCAACGAAAATATTAAAAAAAAAAGAAGAACATAAATCGTCGGCAGTAAGTGACGCTGTAATGCAATCGGAAACGACGGAAGCGTAATACGGAAATTCATAGATGCCCACAGCTGCGGCGCGGGTGTATCAGCTGTGTGTCTCGTCGCTTAACAGACGACAGATACATGCAACAAAGTATCTTGTATCTGACGTTTGAGCAGAGAGCGCGCTGTAGCATCGAGAGATGTACTAAACAGCAAGGCAGCAGCACAACAAAGAACCTGATAGCGCTACCAAAACACTGCGGCACTGCTTTTATGCAATGGCCTCCTAACAGTTGTTGAGTTTTAGCAGTTTTGCGCTCTGCACGACCCAACTCTGTGACGCTGCCGTGCGCGCTGCTGCTGCTGCTGCATACATTCAGGCAACTCAACAACTCATTTCAGTGCCGATTCAGTTTTGTGTTATTCGTCGGTTAGTTTGGACGTATCTTGTAAGTGGTGGTCGCGCTGCTGCTTGTCGCGCGTTTTACTTAGCAAACTCAAGAAAATTTTATTCAATATTTTAGTAAGCAAAAAACATAAATAAATCTCAGCCCTTGCGCTGCATGGCTGTAACGCGTGTGAACAGGTGCAGCAGCTTTAATTATATACATGTTGTGGCAGCTAAAGATGATGTGCAACAAATGCATTTAGTCCCAGTGATTTAGTGCAATCAAACAAGCAAAAAAAAAAAATACAAAATAAAAAACTTGCCACACAACTCTGTGGCAAGAAAGAAGCTAAGTGTGGTGCAGCTAGTATGCCAAAACAGCAGCCAAACCAAACGAGATTTGTATTTTTTTAACAAATGGAAATTGAGAAAAATTTAGTGAAAATAAATTTTTATTAAAAACGAGTGCGTTCGAATGCCTTGAAAACGCGGCAGCGCTTCGCTAAATTCGTGTGGCAGCTGCGTGTGTGTATCTCGCAGTTCGTGCAGCAAAGAACACGAAACACAAAAATGATGCAAAAGCAAAACATGTCAAATTCATCAAAGGAAAAGTGTTTCGATTGCCATTTTTAAATGAAACACATTTTTCAATTTGTGTAGTTTAACTGTTATAAAGTGTTTGACTAAAGGAAAAGGTGTCATAACATATAGAACAAAGAGCAATACAAAGCCGCTGCAGCAAATACGAGTTAGCAAGCCATGGCGCATTTTAAATAAATGTAGGTCGATTTGAAAAAAAATAAAAAAAATATCTAATTTCATTGCGTGCGTGGCAAATGTGCCAATGTTGCAAGTAAACAATAACTAACAAACTACAAATGCACACATACACACATACATACAGCAGAGGTCAAAATAAAAGCAGCGGAATTAGATTGTATATCGTGCGACAAAATAAGAAGAAGCGTTGTTTTTAATACTTTTCGTTTAAAATATAGCGAATAACAGAAACCACATACATACAAAGAAATTTCAAAGTTTACTAAAAGTTCAGGAAAGTTAATCAAACTTTAAAAGAGGGGGACTTACCCCCGATGCTGTGTTCTTGACAAATTGTTAATCTTGATAAATAATCAAGAAAAAAAATATTTGTTTCGCGTTTTTTAAATTTATGTCAAAAACCACAAAAATAATTTGGTTTTTGCGGCAGAATACTATGAATGATACGAATATTTTTTTCTTGATTATTCATAAAAATTACCCAATAAGGAAAGCGCTGTCTTCGACTGTGCCGAGGACTTTATACCTTTCATGAATACCCATCTAGGTTTTGAGTGCCCGATCCTTACTCACAATTAGTACAAACTCTGCAAAGATACATAGCCCAAACCCCATTTATCGGAAAAATCGATTGTATGGGAGCCATATGTTATGTTGATCCGATCTGGGGGATTTTCACTACACACATTACATATATAATATGTACCAAAACTACAAAATTTCACGTTCATAGCCTCTTAATTGCAACATTTATAGGCCAAAACCCATTTATCGAAGCTATCGATTATATGGGAGCTATATGTTATGTTGGTCATATCTGGGCGAGTTTCACTACACACATTACATATATAATATGTACCAAAACTACAAAAGTTTACGTTCCTAGCTTTTTAATTGCAACAGTTATAGGCCAAAACCCATTTATCGAAGCTATCGATTATATGGGAGCTATGCGTTGTAGTGGTCCGATCTTGCCAGTTCCGACAAATGATTAATGCTTTACAAAATTACTGCCTCTTACCAAACTGAGGAACTAGTTTGCGTTCAAACGGAGACAATCGCTCAACACCCTCGACGAAAAAATTCCGGAAATTCAGGGAAATTTTTGAACAAGTTTTAACTTGCACATTATTGCACTAGAATTGGAGGGGCTAAAAAACTGCATACTCAAAAGTTTTCTACAAGTTCTGCCAAAAAATTTATTTTAACTTAATTAACTTTCCTGAACTTTGAAGTTTCTTTTTATGTGGATTCTGTTATAGAATTTGCTTTATTTTAAATAAAAATTATTAAAACCACAGCTTCTTGTTCAATCTAATTTCATTGCTATTATTTCGACCGCAGCTGTACACAACAAATTCCAATTTACAATTATTAATTATATCCTTCGCATTTCGCTTGCTGAATATACGACGAGTGCCGCTAGCGCAACACAACAAAAACCAATTCAAGTGCGGCACGACATGGCACAGCGCTGCAATTACTTTCGGAAACGCGCAGTCAAAGTATACACCTAGTAAAGTAATATAGCGTAATTACAAGGTGTCTGCTTGAGGGTGTTTTAGGAGGCACTGGGAATTGAGTAGGGGCGCTCGTACCCAAAAATACGAAATCCGTTCAATTGGCGCGCTGCAGTTTCCTTTCACTATGCGAACTAAATGATTCCATTTTCGCAATTGCAATGCGAGTTTATTCGGCGAAAGTGCAAAGTGCGTCGGCGGTGGGGTTGGGAGCACAAAACACAGATAATCGTGCGGCGTACACTCAACAAAGTTGTTGTTTAATAATTAATACGTATTTAAACAAAAACAAAAAGTTGGTTTAAAACTGCTTGAGGGGCATCACTTTTACATACGATAAACGATTTTCCGCTGTAAATGAAAATCAGGAAATTTATTAAGTAATAAATTGGCTAGAGGATTTGGAGATAAAGAAAATGAAGAGAAAAAATTTTTTTAAAATTAAAACACGTAAAAATATGAGTTTGTGAAATACTTTTTTTATAAAAATTTTTATATTAACAAGCATATTTCTTTATTGTGTGCCAAAATGGAGATTAATACAAATATTTTTTTAAAGTAAGTTCTTCATAGAGTCATTGACGATATAGCTTTAAGATTTCGTTATAAAAGACTTCAATAAGTAAACAAAGTGCTAAACCGTAGTAAATACTACTAACTATCTCTACATATCGAGAGCAGAGTCCTATTTCAAATTATTTTTCAAGAACATCACACCCCAGATTTTTATTTTTTTCGGAATTTGTTCCAAAAAGCCCCTGCCTTAGAATGATTTTCGAAAATGCCCTATCTGTACGAAAATTCAATACATTTACAGCTGAGATAGCACGCTTTTCCTCCGAATTCTCAAATAGAACGTTATTGAAACAAACTCTGAGCTGTAGCGTTAAAAAAAAAAAAAACTGAGCTGTGGGGTTTTTGAAAAGTATTTTGAAATAGCGTAAGCTTCCACACAACCGTCGATATAGTAAAATTATAGCAGGTCGATGTTTGTAAATTGCAGATATTAGAGAAAAATGTATAAGAGAGATCATTATAGAGCCAATAGAATTCAAAGCAACAGTTTTTAGAATTTTTGTCTGTCTGTCTGTATGTTTGTTCACGCATCACTCGAAAACTGCTCAATAGAATTACAAACAACTTTCGACGTTACATTACTAGACGTCCAACCTTAAATTTTAGGTATACCTTATTTCGATAACTCTACAGGTTGCGAGTTATCGACCAATATGTGGAGCAGGATAGCCCAAAATGTGTCAAGACAATACGGTTATCAAACCAAAGGTGCCAATGAGCAATAAGCGATGTGATTTAGTTCCATATATCAACTGGTTTTGGAGATAAAATTATTAAAGTCGAACTCAGTCTACTAAAGCTTCTAAGACGAAGCGAAGCTTGGCCGGTTTTTCTAGTATTATATAAGGAACGAAGCCTAAGATCGAATGAAACCGTATACTATATGTATATCGAGTACAGCTGCCAATTTTTTTCATTATAACAATTCCCGGATTTTCAGGATATAATTTTACAAACCAAGAATTAATGCGGGATTCGGGTATTCGCTATTCTCTTACAGTTTAGTTAGAAAGAAGTGAGAAAAAAGTTTGATAAACTAACTAACTTTAAATAAAATAACAATAAATTAGATTTTGAATACGTTTTTTTATTTGTGCTCGTAACAAAGCAAAATCAAGTAGGTAGCTTCCAAAATTGAGTGAGACGCTCTGAAATTTTTTAAAAAGTTTTAGCATACTTTAAGTAACACAATCAATAAAGAAAATTAAGATAATTTTCATACAAAACTTTTCATTCATGGGCATACAAATAGTAATTTAAAATTTGTACCGAAATGTCATTTTAAAAAGCTTTATAAACCCATTCTATTTTTTATGAAATTATTATGAACACATTTCCAATCCTGAAACAAGTGAGATTATACGAAAGAAGTCTTAGAATTTTCGGAGCCTAAAAAGCATGGTATCAATAATATTAAATTGTGATCTATTATGTCTTTTCCTGTAAAATGGGTTTATGGAGTCGTACGCGCCCTTAAGCCGACTGCCGAATATACGCTGAATTCTACTAAATAAATTTTATTAACTTTTTTACGAAACACAACACTTTTGGCAGCAAAATTTGTCCCAATGTTAGAACAGCTACATTGTAGTAACATTTTTGCGAAATCACAAAAACTTAAGAGCTTTTTAAAGTGCTTCCTTTTTATCTGTTCCGAGCGAGAGCAAAGTAATTTTTTTAAGGTTTGAATTTAAACATTTGATAAGTGGTTTTTTGTATAACTTTCTTTGTTTAATATATATAGTTACCAAGGTAAACTAATATTTTAGAAAAGTGGGGGAGACATTTTTTGTCTTTCTTCTAGCTTTTTTTTTTACATGAATAATAAAACCCGCTTTTTTCATTTGTACAAAATAATAAAATAAATTTTTTTTTTTCAAAATTTAAAATTTCCTTTGATAATCAAACGTGGACTTGTCGCTTACGAGCTAGTAACCAAAATTGTTTCTGCTAGCTTATGATTTTATAGCTCTCATGTGAAAATTTTTTTAGGAGAGCAGAAAAATTTTCAAATAGCATCGAAATGGCGAATAAAAACCGCCCAGCCACTCTCTAGGAAAAAAGGATGCCCCTTTACGGGTTTTATAAGCTGATATATTTCAGCTTCCAATCTCTACATAAAATTAAAATTGTAACAGGTCGAGGTCTCTACATTGTAGATATTTAAATAAAATCGATAGGAGGCACCATTATTAAGCCAATAGAAGCCAAATCAACAGTCTTTAGAAATTTTGTCTGTCTGTCTGTTTGCTTGTTCGCGCATCACTCAAAAACTGCAAAATGGAACTGAGTGGAACTTTTTTCCTTGCATTACTAGGTATTTAACTTAAAGTTCAAGATATCACTTGATTCGATAGCTCGACTTGTTTCGGAGATATCGACCGATATGTCAACCAAAGTGACCCAAAATGTGTTTAGTACAATATTGGTATTTGAAAGGTAATAATGATTACTGCATTAAGCGATGAGATTAAGATCCATATCTTATCTGGCATGAGGTAGAATGATTAAAATCGCACTCAGTCTATGATTAGTTCTAAGAGGCATTTACCAAAATGGATAGAGGAACTGTTATAAAATAAATAACTAGTTAGTTTTTCCGTTGTTTCGGTTTAAATATGAAATGGGAGCTACAGAAATTCCATCGTACAAAGTTCTTATTTAAAAAAAAATTTTTTTTTTAGAGAGAAAACTCAAAACATTGCACAGCTGGTGGACAAACCCACGTTGATACCACGACACCTCATTTCAAAGGGTTTTCCCGGGAGTGGGGTTCTAACCGGCACTCCTACGTTGCTGATCAATCGACTATGAACCCTGCTTAGGTTTGATGTTGTTCCTCTCAATGCCTTCATTCTCATATTTATACCTACTTACATACCGAAAGAAACTTTTTCGTTTATTTGGAAGTATTTTTATACAATTATTAATTGTTGATTAAATTAAATTGATTATATGCAACTGTCATATTAGATTTTCATATTTTCTTACTTAATTTTTGTGATAAATTTGCTATCACTTCAGAAACAAATGTTAATATTGTGAAGAGTACACAGCTACAAAGGTTAAAGTCATTGAAAAGGCACCTTTAGAATTCTTCTACCTGGCAATGGCGCACTCTGTTGCATACAACTAAAATATCTCAAAACATCCCTGCTGCTTATAAACGCATACTTTGTGAGATGAGCATAGCTGTTACCTGAATTAAGAAGTCCTACTTAACTATGGAACACACAAAAACAAATGATGAGAAAGTGTCCTTTTTCCACTTGAAAATAAGAGGAATATATGTAGTTAAGAATGCCTACCTGAGGTACTTTTTGGAAAGAAGGTTAAGGGCGCTAAAATATGTACGTCAAATAGGATATTTCTTATTTGAGAAACAAAAATTATATATAACAATAAATAAATAGAAAAGCAAAATAAACAAAAAATGAAATGCTTTCTCTCATAAGCGTTTCAAGCAATAAACATTTGTAGGGCTGTGAGACAAAAATTAATAAAAAGAAAAATATAATAAAAATGTGAAATGAAACACTTGTGTTGATTTTCTTTGCTGGCACATAAATGCTGTTTTTGTTGTTTTTTTATTAAAAGCAGAATTGAAAAGCAAAATAAATGAACTAAGAAATGCAGAAAGAAAAACAGTGAAACATGACAAGGTAAAAATTCCAACCATTAATTATAAACGAGAAACGAAACAAACAACAACTTAAGCGCAAATTAGCAACAATGACGGAAGAGCACCACAAGCGGACATACGCTTACACACACACAAGCGAAAAGAAGTAACAACAAATAATGCCAACAGAGGATAACCGAGAGTTGCGAACGTTTGTGGCGACGAGCAGAAGATACCTGACAATCTTTGTGGACTGCTTGTGCCCAGGCAACGCAACGAATGACGCAAGGGAGGGAGCGCAGAGCCAAGACAATGCATGTGAAGTAGCAAGACATACATTTGGGCGAAAGGACGGGCATACGAAGTTGCCATGAGAAAAGGATGAGTTGAGTGTAAGATGAATATTATTTTTGTGAAGAAGAAAAGCAAAAATATAAAAAGGGAAGAGGCGGCAATGAAGACATACATCCATGAAGCTGAAGCTGCGAAGACTAAAAACACTCAAGGTGATTTATGATGGTGCAGAAAATGATGAAAATGTTGCACAAACACAAACAAACAGTAAAGCGGTTAGACAGACGAACAGACGGACAATCGAAGTTGCACAGGCTAACTGCTTATAAGCAAGGTAGCAAGCAGTGTGGAGCAACCCAAAGCGGAAGCCACACAGCGAATGTTATAAGTTGTTGCAATTATACAAACAAAAAACATACGAAAAAGCATGCACCCGAAAATATCGTGACAGAATAAAAAACAAAAAAAAAAGTTGATGTAAAAGGTGTCAAAGGCAAAGTGTGAAGTGTGAAGTGGATGTGGCAGCAATCTTGCTGAAGAATGTGCTTGATCATCACAGTCAAGAGTGTTTCAAGCTTTCGCACCTACAACAGCAGTTTAACAATCAGCTCACACCTTGTTTTTTTTTTGCTGACGACACAAACCAAAAAAGTGTGAACAACAACAGCTCAAAGCTCAAAAACTGTTGTATGAAGTTTTCACCCATACAAACCACTCAAGTGATTTCTTCTGCGTTTGAAAATACGAAAAACTCGTTTTCTATATTTACTGACCGCTCCTGCTTGCCACCGTCATACACGCACACACACACACACACACACCTTCATCATTCAATTTGTATAGCCAAGAGCGTGCAACTCACATCAACGTCATCATCTTCTTTACTTGCTACTTGAATTTAATTTGCCACTTCTGGCTGTGCAACATTACTAAAAATGTGATTGCAGCAAAATGTACTTACTACATGCGGCATGCGGCAAAGGCAACAATAGCTGTGGCAGCGGCAACAGTAGCTGTGGCAGCGGCAACAATAGCTCTGTGGTTGTGGCAGCAGTTATTTAACGCAGTCGGCCAGCATTTGGAGGTACTCCAGTGCAGCCACTGCCAACGCTAGCATCACCTATAACGTGTTGCAGCTCTCTCCCTTGTTACGCCTCTTGTGCCTAGTTACTGTGTGTACTTCTTTGCTGGTGTTGCAGCTGTTTGTACTAACACTTTGCTGCGTTTCCTCAGTTTAGCTGGCAATTGTTTTTTGCATTTGCTACCACATGGCCACTTGACTTCTGAAGTATTATGTTTTCTGTTTTTGTTTTTGTGCGCCTTCTTCTTTTTTATTTATGTTTTTTTTCTTGTTTTTTTTTTTTTGTTTTAGTTCTACTTCTTTCTCTCTTTGTGTTGACGAAAATGGTTTGTTGCCCTGGTTTCTTTTGCTCGACTTGCATTGTAGGGTGGAATATTTTGAATTGCTTAAATTGCGCCTGTTGATATATTTCTTTCCCGCATGTATTTCGCTTGTTTAACTTTAATTTTTGTGTTTAATTTTTTTTAACGATTTCACTTCAAGTGACACTTAGATCACTTCAGAAATTTTGTTAAATGGCTGTATTTCGCATGCATTAATTTTGATGCTTAAAGTGTGGCACTTAAGCATGGTGAGTAGGTCTAGAATAGCCTTAAGTAACATAATTAGCATACACAAAAAAAAAAAAAAAAAAAAAAAAAAATTACAGTTTTATTTGATACCCTTTTTGCTTAAAATTGTATGGTACCAAAGCAAGAATTCGTGTTTAGAAATTATTTTGCGAACTAGAAAATGTGAATTTAAAATATAGGAATTACCTACTTAACCTTGTTTTTGAGTCTCAAATAAATATAATATTATATACTTTGTTGGAAATAGAATTGACAAAATACTCTAGATGTAAATCACACTCTACATGTAGTTTGGTGAACGAAGTAGAGTGGAAAAAAGTGTTGCTCAACATTGTTTCCAAAATTTTTTTATTTTTTTTAATTTCTCTGAATTTTCTCTTAACCAAATATGACACTTACATATCGTTAGAAGCGTCAAACGGCTTCTCCAGATTTTTGGGGTGTATTGAAAATTCTGAGTAAGCAGTTTTTGTATGCATGATGAGACCTACAACGTGAGATATGTCTCGCAAATAGTACTTATTCAAGGCTTGTAAGGAATTAAACATGGAAAAGCTCGATTTTATTCAGTCCTTGCGTTTAACAACAAGTGGTCAGACTGCACTATCGTTACTAAAAACAGTACTCAAGCTAAAACTCTACAACAGACAGCTTGAGAAAATCAGACGTTTTGAGATCCACTGTTTTTTTCTCTTGCAAGTGAGTTACTGCAAAAGCAGTGTGGCTAAGTTTCCGCTTCCATCTCATTCCAAAGCTTAAATTACTAGTACAATTTGTAAGTTAACGAGCTCATAAAATCTATCAATTTTGTAGCAATAAGCGATAGAAGCCAAAAAAGTCGCAATTGACTTATTACCAGCATTGACTTTTCCGTACTTAGAACTACTATAATCAACAAAACTCACATGGATTTTCCTCCATAAATGAAGATTTTATAAGCCAATATCAAACGGACAAATTTGCTTTGTAGTAACAGCCAAAGTAGAATTTGATTTAAAAAATTTTATTTTACTCGTTGTTTTTTTGGTGAGCACTAAGCGACATATGTGTGAATAAAATAACAAAATTCAATTTTAAATTTCCGATTCTTTTTTGTTATGCGGTCTTTAAAATGTTGTTAGAAGAATTTTTGAGCTCTATGTCTTTCCTTTCCTCAAAAACCAAATGTGAACTTGTCGCTTGCGGGCTAGCAAAAAAAAACCATGAGCGCTTATAATTTTTTCTCTTTGCTTATTTTTTTGTTACTTTCAAAAATTGGTTAAAGAATCAGTACAAAGTTTATCTAGCATAGAAATGTATTTCATAATTTCAAAAGAATTATAGCAGATATTTTTCGTAACCATATCGTCTGAATAAAACAACAAAATTAAAATTAAAAAAAAAAAAAAATGTAATGAAACGTGAACTTATCGCTTGTGAGAGAGGAGCCCAAATTGTAACGCTAGTAATGCTTTCTGTTGGCTTAATTTTTGTTGATTTAAATTAAAAAAATTTTGTAAGCGAGCAAAAAAAAATTAATCTAGAAATTTAAAAATTCTAATTTTACATTGAAAATCAAATATTAACCTAAAATACTACTTACTTACTTACAATAAGCGTGATCAAAATCAAAAATATCAATTGAATAAGAATTATTATAAACTGGTCTTGAGCTCGTAAAACTTACAAAAAAAAAAAAAAATTAGGTGATAGTTTCCAATTTCTCTCCAATTCCTAAATTCAGGTAACAATTTGAACTTTCAAACGCTTTACGAAAAAACGATATAAATTTTTTTTATTTTTCCTTATAAATTATTAGCTATAAAAAGATTATTTACTTCTTAAGTTATTTTCTATTTTCTTAAAATTTTTTTTTGTCATGAAAATTTTTTTTTTGTTTTAAAATTTTAGTTTTGTATAGATCGGTTTTTTATACGATCCCATATTTTAATTTTTTTTTTGATATTAAAGGTAAATTTGTTTTTTTTTAATATTCGATGTTTTTATCTTTGTTTTTATTAAAAAATTTTAATTGCTAACTTTTCTTTTTTTTCAGTTTTTTTCAACTAATTTTTTTGTTATTTCAAAAATTTTTTTTCTAGTTAAATTTTTTAAAAAAATTTTTCTTTTATTTTTGGTATTATCAACTGTGTTGGTAAAATGTGCGAGTTTAATACAAACTTTTGGTTCTTGTTCTGGTTTATTTTAAAGATGATTTTTGAAAATTCTTTTTGGAGTTTTTGATACATGTGGCGAACAGATGCTATTATAGACATTAGAAAATATATTTTATTTAAAATATGGAACACTAGTTTTATTACTATATAAGTTTTTTTCATTTTTCCTTTTAAATAAGTAGCTATAAATAATTTATTTACTTTTTAAGTTATTTCTTATTTTCTTTAAAAATTTTTTTTTGTCATAAAAATTTTTTCTTTGAAATTTTTGGTTTTTTATACGATCTTATATTATATTTTTATTTGATATTTTAGATACATTTTTTTTTTTAATATTTATTGTTTTTACTTTAATTTTTGGTTCCTTTTTAAATTTTTTTTTTGTTTCTTTTTAATATTTTTTTTACATTTTTGTTTGTTTTTATTTTTATTTCTTAAATCTTTTCAAACTTTTTTTAACTACACTTTTTTTTTATTTTTTTTCAAGAAATTTTTTTTTTGCCATTTCTGTTTTTTTCTAGTTAATTTTTTCTTTAGATATGTTCTAGTATTTTCTGTATTATCAACTTATTTCGATTCAAATTTTCATTGCTAACATTTTGTTCTTTTATTTAAATTTTTATTTTTTTTTTTAACTTTTTCACATTCTTCGTCACTTTAAAATCAGTAGAAGATAATAGAATTTATATAAAGTTTTTTTCCCAGACATAATGTCTATTATAATCGTCTACGATCCTATTACTAATCTTTTACATAAAAGTGGGCGTGTTCCTTATCCGATTTTGCACAGTTTTCTCAACATTCTTAGTAATAAGTATTCTCTGTGCCTAACTTTGCTATGATATTTTTAATAGTTTTTGTTAAATGATTAATAGTATTTGTAAAATTAATTCAATCATTGATGGACGGATTTACGGACGGACACACGGATATGGCTTAACCTCTTAAGACCCTGGGTACACGTACTTGCACCTTGAAATTAAAATTTTGAAAGAGTAGTGGCATCTTCTGGCAAATGTGATTGAAGCGCTCACTTTCTTTAGCTTTCTTTAGCAAACTAAAATTAGTATATATTACTGGTGGTATTTAGGTGGCCTCAAGCTGAACATTTCGTAGCAATTTTTTTAATTTCCAAAGGAAAATTAAAAAAAAATTTTTTTTTATCTCTTCTTCTTGAAAACTTTGATATACACAATATCCATCTCGATTTATGAATACCGATGGCTATTTCAAAATATTTTTTAAGAAACTTTATTCAGAGTTTTTTCCAACAATGCATTTGATTCATAAACTGCTTTCTCAGCTAAATATGCATTGAATTCACTTTCAGTGGGATCATGAAATTCAATATGAGATAGGAGTTATATGGAATCCTGATGTACATATGTATATTCGGTCACCCCTTGTCAAAAATTTTACTTATCTGTAAGCAATCATAATAAATTTGGTTTGAAACGAAATCAGTTACTGCCATCTTCAGCGTTGGTTTTTTCTAAGGACTTCTACCAACCGAATTTGAGTAGGGATCATGGAAAATTTTTCCAATATCAAAAAAAAAAAATGTATTTCCTTAAACATTATTAATCCAAAAATCAGCCAATTAGCGAGATATCTTATTAGGCAACTCGAAAGCTCCATACTGACCCAACCCAGGTTGCCTTTTGATTGATAGTTGTCATTCTAGATCTCATTCGATACAGTTAAGTAAGAGTACGCACAATCTTCTGCTACCCCAATAATTCGCCTTGTAAGAAAATGAATTTGAGTCAACACAAATTTGCTACACAAAAGCGCCAACAAAAAGGGCGGTGGGTGACAGGCACATTCAGTCAGCTACTCCGCTACTCTCGCCACTTCGCTTGTGTGCAATTAGAATGCTAGGCAGCAGACAAATGCCATTTATCTTCATAAAATAATTTAAATCCTTGAAACTTGGAAATCCCCAACAAAAAGGCTCAAGTGAAAAACCCCATATGATGTACATATATACACATTCAATGCGACAATTTAAAACAAAAACAAAATTTGGTATGGGAAAGCAAAGACAATAACCACGGCAAGTGAAAGTGGCACAAACGTTTGTGGAAATTTCATGATTCTTATCTACTAACCAAGCACAACAAGCGCCAAACACTTCCTAAATCATGCCACAAATAAAAGAATGAACACTACCAAAAGAAAAAAACCCAACGAAAACCGAGAGTACAGACCAACTCACACTGGGTGGGCAAAGTTCCGCAGGCGTCTAACGAGTACGCAAAACGCTTCCTGCCGCAAATCATAAATTATACACACATACATCTATAAGAGATGGAAACTGCCGTCGGAAAAAGGAAAAGCGTAGCCCCAAAATAAAAAGAAAATAGCTGAAAATATAAATTTATAGAACAAGGTGGCATAAACGGCAGAAATTATGAAAACACTTCAGTGGCACTACATTAATTTATTCAAATCTAGCGTGTTTGTTTAATCGCTGCAGCGAACTAGGGCGACATGAAGTGCGGCATGAGTGGCGCGTCAAAAGGTGCCAAACGAAAATTCGTAGAACTGTTTTTTTTTTGAAAGCAAAAGTCATGGCCACATGAGCAAATGAAAGTGAACCTTCACACTGGCGCGGCGCGCTTCACCTTGGTCGCAGTTGTTTATTCGCACTGACAATTTAAAATGCGTCAGCGAGCAGAAATAAGCAGATACGCAATAATTATTTTTATATGAAGCGCTGATGCTGCACGAAATTAATGCAACGCAGATGCATAACACTTTCGCTAAAGTTTTGTAAAAAGTTGGCCAGGGAACCGCGGTCGATGTGGATTTTAGTCCCGTTTTATGACTGGCATACCTCGACCTACAACGCAGCAAATAGGAAGGATCATTATTGAAACAACAGCATCTAAACCAACAGTTTCCAGAATTTTGGTCTGTCTGTCTGTAAGTTTGCGCGCGTATCACTTCAAAACCGTTGAACGTAATGGAATTATACTTCCAGCGTTGCATTACTGGAGGTCTAACTTAAATTTAAAGACATCCCTCATTTCGATAACTCTATTGCTTTCGGAGTTAACGACTTATATGTGGGCCAGTGCTGCGAAAAAAATGTGTTAGTACAATATGGATATCAAACGAAAGGTGCTGATGAGTGCTACAATAAATGGTATGATTAAGAACCGTATCTCAACTGGTTTCGGAGATATAATGATTAAAATTGGACACAGTCTATTATAAGTTCTTAAACGCAGCAAGTTCTCATACTGCTCGTTCAAGACTTAATGAGACCACACAACATCTCTCAGGACAACTAAATTTAGCTTGGCTTTATATATTTTTCTTGAAAAATTTTAGGAAAGAATATGTCTAACTGGGATCAGATTTATATGCAAAATCGTGCGATTAATTCGATTATGTAATTCTCTTTTATTTATAAATATTCGAAAGGATAACTTTAGGCGTTTTTTCATATAAACCAAACTCAATGTACATATATCTGTGGCAATAAGGGGAAAACTACAATGGTATTTTTTTGGAATTTTCAGTAGAGCTGAAATTGTAGTGTAAAGTTGTAATTATGGTGTAAATGTATGGAGTTGAGATATAGTTTTTTGTCCATAAAATCTACAATTTTTTAGTAAAATCCGTGTGTGATTATAGAACCAAGTGCATAGGGTTAACTGAAAGCTGAAAAATATAAATTAATTGAGAATTTTTTTTAAAAACTATATTATATACAAATATGGGTGGTCACCATAGCTTGGCTCAGTAAAGCTCACAACAACATCAAACTAAGCATATTTGTTGGAAATACATTTGAATCGAGTTTGAGCTCAACTTAGCTTTTCAATTTCCAATATTAATTTTTAACTTGAAATCAATTGAAGAAATAGTACATTCTCCAGCAAAAGCGAGCATTTTTGATATGAACATTGTCTTATTTCTCTACTTCAAAAAATATTGGATACCGACTTGAATTACATCAACATTTTCCAACTAAAATCAGACTTCACATCTTACTTCTTTGTTAGGCAATTGACTAATTATTTACAATACAATGCGCAATATAATATAATATTATATATACTACTTTTTGTCACCCAAAGATACATCTTTTTATTTCGTCAGTTTTTGTTTTTAAGTTTTGGTAAAAAGTTTGGAAATTGTCCTTGGCTCACATGTTTTGATTAATTTCTGATGTCAGCTGTGACAGATAATGTGAGTGTTCCCATGTGTAAAAATTGCAGCTGCACTTTCAAATGAGCTCCAATGGTTTTCAAACTGTAATCAAACTTTGTAAGAAGATTTTCAAACTCAAGTAGAGAAGCATGTAAGAAATCACTTCGAAAATTTAGACATTTCGCAAACATCGCAAAAAAGTTGTATTGTAATCATTTGGCTCTTGTTTGCTCTCTACAATAACACAAAAATATGGAAAATTATTACGGAATGGCGTGAGTTGAATAACTTAGCCACCTTAGAGCTATACATTTGAGTTCAGTAAGGTGTTTTTAACTTTTAGAATTTTTGCTACAAAACTAGCTCCGCTGCTAACTTGGTGCCACAACTTTACTGCGAATTGATGCTTTGTTTATCGAGTGCCTCTTTAAGTATTTTAAGTGTTGAAACATGCTTAGGGCTGAAGCTGCAATCATAGCCAACAGCAGCATACAGAAGCGCGCGACACCAGCGCAGCGGCTGTGAAAATCGCATAAATAATTTTTAACGTTAAACTATAGAGTTTTCATATCACAATTCCTTTCCCCTTTTCCTTGCGCTTCACGCCCTATCCTGCATTGGATTTTTATATTGTACTTTGGCTTTTTTGCTTGACTGGCTTGTGGTGTTGCATGGTTGCGTTACCGACGCTGTACTGTTGTGTTACACGATGATACCAGTAAATTGGGTAATAAAAAGTGAAATATTTTCCAAAGACGATAAAAAATCACTTTGCTTTTTTTCATGCTAAAACAACGACAATAAAAGGAAACCCAAAAGAAAACAGATTCAAGGCACGAAACAAAGTTAAAAAGGCAGCTACAACAAACACACACACAACCACAGAAACAGCAATAATAGTAACTGTAACTGGGACCACAACATGGTAGCGCGTTTTTAATATAACACAAAAAGCGTAAAATATGCCAAAGCAACAAAAACAAAATGACAAAAAAAGTCACTGGAGTGTAAAATAAAAATTATGAAGAGAAAATGAGCAAAGGCAGGTGCTAGAGAGGAGGGAGAGGTGCTGTTATGGCACTTGCAACAGTGCCACATAATTCATTTATACATAATGTGGTTGTACTCATTGTTTATGCTTATTTAATACGCATATTTTAAAACATTTTGCACTAAAATAATGAATACATAGATAATTGTATTTTGTGAGCTCTGTGTGTTCTGTGCAAGTGCGGGTGCGCCGCCCAACATACACCTTGAACGCGTTTGGCCAAATGATTCGGATAACAAAAAGCTACAAAGTTCACAAATCTCTTTTATAAATCATCTATACAAATTGGCGACATGTCATGTGAAACATTGTTTGCCGCAAAATATGTAGCGCATTTATAGAAATTAGTTGCAAACGCTTTTAAACACTACAAATACAACAAACCAAATGTTATACAACTACTTTTAAAACCCAACAATGCACCTTTGTAAATAATAGACATACTTAGCACACACGCACACACTGTCACATTACACAGTTAATCCTTGTCGCATTTGCCGCGCATCTGCCCTTTCTGTGAGCAGCAAGCGCAACAACAACACTTTCAAACTTTAACCTACTAACAGGATCATAAATGAATTTTATATTTACTCGCATATTTACTTTGAATGTAGGTAGCGTTGTGTGTTTGTTAGTTGGGTGCATTGTATGTTGATCCTTTAGAGACGTCCGTTGAACCCTCGTCACGCAGCGTTTGTCTGGAAGGCGGCTGTGATTTGTTTTACTTGTTGTAATACACACACATTTACATTTACATTATGAAGTATAAAACCAGCAAACATGTTTGAGTTCAAATACATTTCAAAAATCTTCAAGGCACTCACACGCGTGTTTATATTATTTTCAGCTTGACCGCAAGAGAGAATCTGCGGGTTAAGCTAAAAATTTAATAAACATATTTTGTTTCCTTCCGTTTTCTTCTGAATAATTTAGCTTCTATATTCCAACTTTTTTGCATTTTTATATAATGATTACCGGTTTGATTAATTAATTTCTTGAAAATCCATTTAATGACTGAATACTATTACTTTCAATTTGTATTGATTATTTTCCAATTAACTAAAAAAATAATCAAAAAAAATTGTTCTGATTATCATTGATTATCTTTGGTTTTTTCGATTTTTTTTTTGATGAAAGTCAAACAACTTTTTTTTTGTTTATTTTTGATTTTTTTTTTATTTTAAAAAATTTTTTTTTTTGATGAAAGTCAAACAACTTTTTTTTGATTGTTTTTGATCTTTTTTAATTTTTTTTAATAATCTTGAAAAACAATTAAAATAATCATTACCAATTAAAACAGCCAGCTAAATAATCTATTACTAATTACTAATAAAATTTAACAGGCCTGCTTTTTCGGAATGGTAAAATAGTGTCGCAAAAACTCAGTACTTCCAAGTTTTATGCAGACCTGTTAAATTCCTATTAGATTTGAGTGATCAATTGGTTGGATAGCTCATTCAATCAATAATGATTATGAATTATTTTTATTGTTACAGCAGACGCCGACATAGTTCAGCGAATTAAAACACAGCGGCTTCGCTGGCTAGGCCACGTAGTGCGAATGAGCGAAGATGCTCCAGCCCAGAAGGTATTCTTATCGACACCCGCCGGTAGAAGCAGAGGAAGAGGGAGACCACCACTCCGATGGAAGGACCAAGTGGAGACCGATTTGCGATCCCGCGGTGTTTCCAATTGGCGCCAGTTGGCGCAACGAAGAAACGACTGACGAGCTATGTTGGACGGTCAAAATCGCCTGGGCGGTTAGATGACCATTTAAGGAAGAAAAAGAAAAAAACACAAAAAAAAAATAGTTAAGAGTAATGAAAAACAAACAAAAATAGTCAACAGTAATCAAAAAAAAAAAAAAATCGAATATAATCATTATTTATTTATCATAATTTTATTATTTTTGATTATTTTGATTTTTATTGCTTTTTTTAATTTTTGATTTTTTTAAATTATTTTTGATTTTTTTTGTTTAATAATTATAAAAACCGAAAAGAATGGATAATAAATCATGAGTAGAATTTTTCGAAAAAAAACAAGCAAACCGGTAATCATTACAAATTGTAAGAATTACTTAACAAGTCTGGTTTTATAGTGTAGTTTTCCCTACAATGTACAAACTGCTTTACCGACTGTTAGCAATCTGATTTTTCATCCCTTAATATAAAACGAAATAGCCACAGAGGAAATGTATGCGTTGCTCTACTCCGTAAACAATTTCTGTGTGCCAGACATTTGAGGAGCAGTGCTGGCAAACAGTTTTATGGATTACACGCAATTGGCGATGAGCTTTTTTTAACCGCAAACGTAGATGGCTATGCGTTTAAAAAAGGCCTATTTTTAAATTTTTTTAGGCTAATCCTCTCAAAATTACCTGTTACGCAAATAAAACAAAAATAAATTGCTGCTCTGAGCCCGCAACATGCTTCACACACCAAAACAGTTACACACTTTTGCTTAATAAATTCGGAAAAATACTACATAGTAGCAAGTATTTTTTAAAATCACAAACGCTTCTACAACTACAAACTTGTTAAACATAATACCGAAAAATTACTTCCAATAAAATGTTAATAAATACTGAAACTTATCTTAAGAATTTGTCATTTATCAAAGCTTGAAAAATATTTTTTCACATGCTTACTGGGTAATATCAGCATAAACACATCCTTGCACACATATATAGTAGTTGGAGAAATAAATTTGGTTTATTGAAAAAAAGTAATTTATTGAAGTGCTCGTCAAATATTTACGAAAATATCGGTGGATAAAGGAAGAGTAAATAAAGCAAAATATACAGCTGTTGGGTTGATACACGCATGTCTAGGGTTCCTATTCCCTTTATACTCAGCTGAGCATAGCTTGCAAATAAAATATTTTTAAAGCGCTTATGATATTCGATATCTCTACGAAAAATAACTTTATACTACTTCTATTCTTCTTAAAAAAAAACTCAACTTTTTATTCCATGTTTTATAAAATATCTAAATTTTTCAAGTGATTTCAAACATGTTTCTCAACTTCAGTTTGAACATTTCCTTACAAAGTTTGATTACAGTTTGAAAACCATGGTACATTTTGAAAGTGCAGCTGGAATTTTTACATATGGCAACACTAGCATTTGCTGTCAAAGCTGACATCAAAAATTAATCAAAACACGTGAGCGAACGAAAAACTGTCAAAGTTTTTGCCAAAACAGTTAAAAAAAGAAAGAAATAAAAAGATATATATTTGTGTGACAAAAGGTAGTAATTATAATATTATATATATTCTATTGCGCATTGTGTTTTAATAATAATAAAATGTCCAACAAAGTAAAATAATTTTTCATTTCAGTTGGAAAATATTGATGAAATTCAAGTCTGAATCCAATATTTTTTCAAGTGGAGTGATAAAAATATATTCATATCAAAAATGCCATTCAAATGTATTTCCAAAAAGATGTTAATTGCGGGTGGAAAATGCATGGGATCGTCGTTTTTTATCAAACCTATTCTAACGTTTGCGTAGCCATAACCTCATAGAGAAATTGAAGTATTAAAACATATTTCAAGTTTAATGAAATTTTGATAAAAAAAAAGAGAGCAAAATTGGTTGAGACAAAAGTAGCTCAAATTTTGTTTGTTAACCTCCCAGCTGAGTATACAACATCCGCTTACTGCAGAGCTTAGACTTAGTTAATTGTTTTAGTTTGACATTTTTGGGATTTGCTG
Organism: Merzomyia westermanni; assembly: GCA_949987695.1. Classification (NCBI taxonomy): domain Eukaryota; kingdom Metazoa; phylum Arthropoda; class Insecta; order Diptera; family Tephritidae; genus Merzomyia; species Merzomyia westermanni. Next base: position 11,701,243 of record OX465290.1, on the reverse strand, counting down.
AAACTTTTAGAAGTCATTTCAGGTCAATAAAACCCATATATAAAGCTATATATAAAAGAATCTCACTATCTTGTAAAAATCAAAACTTTTATTTAAAAATAAGCCTCAGCGTTTTGCGATTTCTTGTGCACTTAGAGTATACAAATTGTCTCATTTGATTTGATCTTTTTTTATGGTTCGATACAAATCTTCTATCTTTATGTATAAAAATTAGTTTTTGGTAGTTAGTCTCGTTAAAGCTCGATAACGGCTAGACCGATTTGGCTAATTTTGGTCTGGAATTATTTGTGGAAGTCCAGAGAAGGTTTAAAAGGTGCATAAATATGAAAGTTGTATAGGGATAGGGATAGGAATAGGCAATACTTCTAGATCCATGCGGGTAAATTTCTAGGCAGAACAAAGTCTGCCGGGTCCTCTAGTTTTATATATATTTGATATCAGACATCTAGTTGACAACAAGTAAACCAAAGGAACCTAAATGGCACGTTCCAGTTACCAATTAAAAAATAAAAATAAATAATCAGTTAACAATTAAGATCCGAAAATATACATGCCTGTATGTTTGAACGCGCATCACTCAAAAACAACTGAATATAATTGAGTTCCACTTTCAGCTTTGCATTACTGGAGGTCTGACTTAAAATCGAAGACATCCCTTATTTCGATAACACGCCCGCTTTCCGAGTTATCTACCATTACGTAAACCAATGTGAGCCAAAATGTGTTAATACAATATGGATATTAAATGAAAGGCGCTTAAGAGTGCTGCCATAAGCGATGTAATTGAGTTCATTGTCTCCACTGGTTGCGAAACAATAATGATTGAAATCGTAGTCACCTGTTATAAATTCTGTGGCGTGGCGGTGGGCGGTTTCAAGTCTAATTTAAAATTCCACAACGGTCATGCATTCACATTAGATAGTTTGCATGATGACCTTTTTACTCGTACATTGTATTTCAGTTTTTTATTATTATTTTTCTTTATTTTTGTTTAGTTTGGCCCATTACCAGATTCGAGTACTGAAAAGTTTTTTTTTTTTCTTTAATATTATTTTGCGCTACACATCGTAGTATTTGCCATTATAAATGATTTCGACAAATGTGGCAAAATTGTTGAAAACACGAACTCGTACATGCACTAAAATTAATAAAAGTATACAACGACGGCTTGTTTTGTATCCGAACTTAAATTGTACTTTAACACGCTAGCAAAATTTACAATTACCACAATAAAAAACAAATAATTTGTATTTTTTATCTTAATGCTAGCAACATGCGTATTGGATTTTTTTTATCTTTTCTGTTTCTTCTTATTGTTCATGCTTTCACATACATACAAGAAAAAAAAAACAAGAAAAAAAATCTAAAACCTTGTTGGTGTAGCTGTCTTTATAAGCGGCACTGTTGTTTTTTATTGAGTTTTTCAGTAATCTTGGCAATACTCCTTCCATTGCTATTCTTTCTTTTCTCGAACCCAACCTCTAATTTTTAGGTTAATGATTTCCTGTTTTCGTAAGTTTTTATGACACTTTGTACTTATTTTAGTTTTCTGGTTAATATTTAGCGCAGCTATCTTATTTTGCGAGACAACATATTTTTATTAATTACAGTGATTGCAACACGCAATTGTTAAACTTACAACAAGCGTACGCAAGCTGAGTTATACATACATGCAAATAAGCATATACCCACATGCGTGTTTCTCAAGTCTATATATAAAACAACTGTAAAAGGTCGTTGTCTACAGATATTCAAGTACAATTTATACGGGGTATCATTACTAAGAAGAATAGAGCTCAAAACACCAGTTTTACAAATTTTTGTCTGTCTGTCTGCTTGCTTGTTCGCGCATCACTCAAAAACTGCTAAATAGAACGGAATGAAATTTCCAGCGTTGCTTTAGCAGCTGCCTAACTTAAGGTTTAAGATATACCTTACTTCAATAACTCTACTAGTTTACGAGTTATCGACCAATAAGTCGACCAGTGCTGACCCAAAATGTGTTAGTACAATATGGGTATCAAACGAAAGGTGCTATTGAGTACTGCAATAAGCGTTATAATCAAGTGCCCAACCGATTTCGGCGATATAAAGAATAAAATCGGACTCAGTCTATTATTAGTTCTGAGATGCAGCGGTGAGTGGCCGGCTTTACTATTTATTAATAAATGAACAAATTCATGCCGCAAATAGTGCACACCAACTACTTCTATATAATATTCAAATTGCATCATAACGACAAGTAATGTTGATGGCCATACCAGCCATTACATCCCATTGACCTCAATTGCATTTGCTACATTTTTTGGCCAAAAGTTGTGATGCGCGCAAACAAAAATTTCGACCAAAACAATTTGCCACAAAGTTCGTGGCGCTTGGCCTCTTTAGCCACCACTTAGTGTTATTTCGAAACTAATACACATGCAAACCGCACATGTACGTGCCATATTTTCAATATTTTCATATATGCAATAATAACCCAAATTTTGCACATTTACGCCATCATCAATTTGTTGGTGAAGTTGCAAAAGTTGTTGCCTGCTTTTTGGCGCATAAACCAAAACCAAGTTGGCTGTCAGCCATGTAGCTTGTGAATGCCGTTTGGCCGCGCTTACAATAATAATCTATGCATTTATGCTATATAATTTCACATAAATAAGCATATTTGTGCTGTTGTTGTTGTACGTTTAAGTACTTTATTTTTTAGGTTTTCATTGCTTTTTAAAATTTTTTATTACTTTTGGCAGGTTTTTTTTGAAATTTTTTTTGTTTTTTTACTTTTTTGCTGAAAACTTTTCAATTGTATGGCGTCAGTTTTTGATTGCTATGTGCATGTTTTGCAGCTTTGCACACCAAAAAATTTACAAATTCATAGCAAAACTTTTCAGCGTCTGTGCTTTCAGCGTGTGCAGTGCGCCCTGAGATATGCAATAAAATATAGAAAAAAGACAAAAAAAAAACAAAATTTGGTCCGACTTATCTGCAAGGAAGCCAAACTTTTTTGTGCTTTTAACTTTCGCTTTGATTCTAAATGCATTTGCCTGTCCGTCCGACATATCGTCTTTGCCGCTGACGTCTTGCACACATCTACTTTGGACGCCATGATGCGCCGTATGATGCGTGTGCTCATCTTCTTGTCTTCGAGACTCATTCACCATCATGCGCGCTGCCTTCCATTATCCTGCTTTGACAGAAAAATGAAAGTTTAATGCGTTTGCCAAATACCATTGTCACATTTTCACACAAATACAAACACTCACTCGCAGAGTTGCTTTGAGTTAACTCGAAAATTTAGTCTGGGAATTGAATTTCAATTTTTTCGTTTGTTGTTTTTGTGTGCAGCGCGTATTCCTTGTTATTGTTGACGTTCTATGCTTTTGGGACTTGTTCACTGACTGCTTTATTTGTTTTTATCCCTTTTTATATTAATTCTTATTCGATTCGTTTCATTTTTTTCCTGCTGCTGGCCGGAAAATGTGTGCGTCTGTGCGGAAATTGCATTGCAGTTTTGTGTTCGTTTTTCATTTTATTTTAGGTTTTCGTATTTTTTTTTTATTTTTTTTTTTCTTATTTGTTTGCATTTCGACACCCTTGTTTTCGTAGCTGCTGTCAAAATTATTACTTGTATTTTTGCTTTTTTTTGCTGGTTTGTCTGACATTTTAAACCACCGGTTGCGGCTAAAGTTGGTCTGCTGATGCGTTTGCATTTGATGTTGGTGCCACAGGAGCTGGCATTTAAAGGACAAACATTGCCGGAGACTTTCAGGCTATTGTCATTACCGATTATCACAGTTTGAGCTTGTTAGGAGGGAGGACACAGAGATAGCTTTGAAATGGCGTTTGCATTGCTTTGATTTTAAATGCTTTTGAAGTTAATCGAGACTCCTCTTTGTGGCAGGAAATGCAGGCGGTTGCGAAGCTGAAGCTAAGTGTCGACTCACAGACTTGCTATCTTCATTCCAGCCTCGTAAGTTTTAAAGGCATAAGTGCTTCCCAAAGTAATATATTTGTAAGTATTTTGGTATTAATAATATTATAGCGGATGGGCTGGTAATAAATCTGTGGCTTAAGGCAACTTAAGTGAACTGAAACCTTATCTCAATATATAATAAAATGGAAGACGAGGTACATTGCAGATAATCGAAAAAGTTGTAAGAGGTGTTCAATATTGAGAAAATAGCACTTCAAGCGACAGTTTTTAGAGTTTTTGTCGGTCTGTCTGCATGTTTAAACGCGCATCACGCAAAAACTGTTTAAAAAAATCTAATACAACTTACAACGTTGCATTGCTAGACATCTCACTTAAAGTTTAAGATATACCTTAATTCGACAACTTTACCGGTTTCGGATTTATCGACCAATATGTGGACCAGTGCTGACCAAAAATGTATTAGTGCAATATGGTTATCAAATGAAAGATGATAAGCGATATGATTAAGTTCCATAATTCAACTGGTTTTGGAGATATAATAATTGAAATTGCACGCATTCGATTCTAAATTCTGACACGTAGCGAAGCGTGACCGGGTTTTCTAGCACTCACTACATTTTTTAATTGCTGCTTATAGTAACACTTCAATCAAAAATGTTGTTTAATCTGCAATAGATACTTAGTTCTTTTGTACAAACCTGCTGAGTTCGTGTTTCCAAGTTTATACAAAAGTTCCAAAAATTGCAGCAAATTTCACAAAACGATTGGTGAGGATTTTAATTTTGAAGCACTAAATTTCTGAGTAAGCAATTTTGTAGCCTAATAAATGCTAGTCTCACAAAGTGCAACTCTCAAGACGCTTAAGATTCCTTTGTTTTTTGGCAATTTTTTTTTTTCAGTGTAACTTCCTCCATAATAAAAATATTGCATATACTATTTTCGAGGTTCACAGCAACTCCTTATAATAGAATATGCTAAAAACGGCTAAGTGTTTAAAAAAATAATATATATCATTGGAAGCAGAAATAACTGCAGCTTGTTCCGAAATAATTTTACATATACACTGGTTAACATATTATTCAAGAAAGTCATTACTAAAAATAAATTTTTTTTTTAGTTTAATTTTCGACATTATTTTGACAGTTTCACTGATATTTAACAAGACACTTTAAGACTTCATACACTGGCTTAAGCGGCGAAATAACGACTTTTCACCGACATCAACATCGTGTTGATAGGATAAACAGGTCAAAAGCTACTGGGCAATACATGCCTGAACCTATTGAAAAGTGGTTTTTGACCCTTAACTTATAAACCACAGCTGATGGGAAAAAAGCGCCTGATTATGCGTATCAGCTCACAAACTGTAACGAAAATCAGGTCTACATTTTTCTGCTACAAAATGAGTGTTGGCCAGTGTAATGAAAAAAAAAAAGAAAAAAAAACAGCAATCAACGTCACTTCTCATCACCCAAATTAAATCTGATGTGATAAATTATAGCTCGTGTTGCAATATGCGCTCAAACTGGCCAACAAATACACCGTAAAAAAGCTCATTTATTAACAATTTCTGCGCTGCCAAGTTTAGCCGCTTGCACAACGTTGTTGTATGCAAGAATTTGGTATTTCATTAAGAGAAAAATTCACCCACATGAGGGCCTATCACAACGCACATGTGGACATACTCACAAACACCCACTGTGAGCCCGCAATTGGTACAAATCTATAAATCTTAAGCATCCAATATTCCACTACATTTTTATGTATTTCCAAAAGTGCTGGACAGAGGAACGAAGAGGAGGCGTAATATGTTGAACTGGAATTTCCGCTGTTAATCACCAATTAACAGAACATACAGAAAAAAGCAGACAAATAACTTAAAATCGTTTCAGCATATAAGAAAACTTACAACAACAAAAATATGATTTCTTATAGCAACTTGTAACACAATAATAGCAACAACAAATATATTAAGTCATCAATTTGTATCAAGTGCGTGGCATAGTCAAATAGCCGCTACATTGACAAATTACTTGTAATAAATTCACAAAATTAAAAACCGAAAAAGAAATTGTAACGCACAATTCGAACCCCAAGCACACACATAAACAAACGAATAAACTACGCACGCAAAACGCTCCCAAGAAACATACAAATGCCATGAGGACGTAAAATTTTATTTAAACATTTCTTCTCAGCAAAAAAAAAAAAAAAATTTTGCGCCCGCGAACAGAGGAAAACCTACCGACCAAAATGAGAAGCCATTGGTTTGTCAGCACAAAACATGGCTGCTGTTGTTTACGTTTATCATCTACGCCCAGTCCAATTGATGTTCGCAGCAAATATTCTATGAAATTCCCTTTGGGACAATTTACATGCAAGAAGATGAAAAATTAAATAAATAAAGCAAACGGCTCGCTTGCTTGTACAGGGTGTTTTTTTTACAGGTTTGTTTTTCGAATAGAGATAAAACTGGCATTTTGTGGTCAAATCTGGCAACTCTAATGTCATTTATGTTCAGTTTGGTTTGCCATTTCATCATGAACAGGTTGACAAAAGAACAACGCTTGCAAATCGTGCAAATTTATTTCGAAAATAATGGTTCAGTTCGCGAAGTTTACCGTGAGCTCCGTCCATTTTATGGTCGACATAATTGTCCATCAGAGCAATTAATTCGGTTAACCATGGATCTTTTTCGCACTACGTTTACTCTATGTGATAATACGCATCCGCAGAGACGTCGAACAGTGCGCACCGAAGAAACAATTGCCGCTGTAGAGCAAAGTGTTGAAGAGGACCCGAATGAATCGATTCGCCACCGTGCACAGCAATTGGAGCTTTGTCCATCAACTTTATGGAAGATTTTGCGCAAAGATCTTGGCTTGCGACTTTACAAGATCCAGCTTGTGCAAGAATTAAAGCCGCGAGACCATGCAATGCGTCGTGATTTTGGTGTATGGGCCGAAAATGAGATTGATTTCGATGCTGATTTTCATCGCAAAATTTTGTTCAGTGATGAGGCTCATTTTTGGTTGAATGGCTACGTCAACAAGCAAAATTGCCGCATTTGGAGTGAAGAGAATCCACATGAGACCCTTGAAACGCCATTACATCCACAAAAACTGACTGTTTGGTGTGCTCTATGGGCTGGTGGAGTCATTGGGCCATACTTCTTCCGCAATAATGCTGGAGAGGCAGCTACCGTTAATGGAGACCGGTATAGAGCCATGATAACCGACTATTTTGTTCCCGAATTGGATGGCATGAATGTGGATGAGTTGTGGTTCCAACAAGACGGCGCTACATGCCACACAGCGCACGTCACAATCGATTTATTGAAGGAAACATTCGATGAGCGCATAATTTCGCGGAATGGACCTGTCAACTGGCCACCAAGGTCGTGTGATTTGACACCATTGGATTATTTTCTTTGGGGATATGTGAAGTCGCTCGTCTACACCAACAAACCAGAAACGTTAGGGGAATTGGAAGCCAACATTCGTGGCGTTATTGCCGACATACGGCCCCATATGCTCGAAAAAGTGGTTGAAAATTGGACCTGTAGAATTGGCTTTATTCGAGCCAGCCGCGGCGGCCACATGCCCGAAATCATATTTAAACATTAATGGCATAAAATTATCCTTCCAATAAAGCCAAATTGATGGACCTTAAAACGATTTTCTTTTGTTTTATTTCAATTCGAAGTTCTATACCCCTAAAAAAACACCCTTTATATCGCCTTTATTTTAAATAAGGTTCTATTTTTGCTAACCCAGTAAACACAATTAGGCCCGGTTTTTCAGTACAAGTTTAACTCAATTTGTCAGTTAAACTAAGCTTAAACTTGTTACGCAGTTTTTCAGTCAACTTTAAACGAAGTTTAAACGTAGTTTAAGCGGCCAATTTGGCAGGGTTAAACTCTAGTTAACCTGTCAGCTGTTTGCATATTTGATGGGTTTGGTTGTGAACCAATAAACTGAATGCAATTAAAAAAGGACGATATTTTTATATTTAATTAAATACTGGATATATCATCTGACGAAAGTGATTATAGTGATGCAGAAATTACGAAATCCTAACTATTGCAATACTGAGAAGAACCAATGGCGTTGAATATGTAAACAAATATTATCTGTTGCCGTATCTAGATAAAGAAAAAACCAATGTTGCCGTATAAAAAGCAAATCTTAAAAGCGGCCTTAAACTCTCACTGAAAATCCGCTCTGCAGTTTAACTGGAGTTTAAATTTATGCCGAGTTTAAGCAAACTTAGTTTAAACTGAGCTTAACCAAGGACTGAAAAACCGGGCCTTAGATACGAAACTTCTCTCTCAGAGAGCGTTATCCAAACGCATATTTTTTATAACATTACCCTATGACGTCACACACGAAAAAACTAAAATTGGGTATTTTTTTAACTAATATTGGGGATAGTTGCAGTTTCTTCACTACAATAAGGTATTCCATAGGCGGGATGTTGTATATATTAAATCACAATAAAATCGAATGAAAATAAAACAAAATGAAAATAAAAAAACAGCAAATTTCATTTTCAACTTAAAAATATAGTCTCGTAATAATAATTAGACGTTTTTTTTTAATTGGGAATGATTAGAATTGATTAGAATTTAGTAATAATTAGTAATAATTTATTAGACGGTTTTTTAAATTGGGAATGATTAAAATTGATTAGTAATTAGTAATAATTAGTAATAATTAATTAGACGGTTTTTTTTAGATTGGGAAAAATTAATTTTGTTTAGAATTTAGTAATAATTAGTAATAATTAATTAGACGTTTTTTTAAATTGGGAATGATCAAAATTGATTAGTAATTAGTAATAATTAATTAGACGGTTTTTTAAATTGGGAATGATTAAAATTGATTAGTAATTAGTAATAGTTAGTAATAATTAATTAGACGGTTTTTTTAATTGGGAATGATTAAAATTGATTAGTAATAATTAATTAGACGGTTTATTTTAATTGGGAATGATTAAAATTGATTAGTAATTTGTAATAAATAGTAATAATTAATTAGACGGTTTTTTAAATTCGGAATGATTAAAATTGATTAGTAATTAGTAATTAGTTTTTCAAGAAAAGGCAATTATTAAATGATTACGATTAGAAAAAATAAAAACAAAATCAAACCTCGGAAAATGTTGTTGCAAAAAGCTGGGCCGAAATTTACTTTCCCCTCTTGCGCCTCTTCAGCAATGTAAGCCAGCAAATACAAGTAACTAAAATCGACATATGAATATATGGGTTCGATTCAGGGGCATAATCATCGATATCTAACTCGATAATAAAACTAGTCTTATGAAAATTGTGTCAGCGGCGGTTTTTAGCGGCAATTTGCGCCACTAATCTGTACTTCTATTCAAAAGGCTGTTCTATTCGAAAGCAATAATCGATTCTAATACAAATCGGTACTCTGTGTTTCGTGCGAATTTATTTTAGAAGAAGGACGATAATAGTAGGCATCAATAAAATAAATTTTTCTTAAATAAATAAATCATTCTAATCCTTTTTATACATTTTTTCAACTTTTTACCTAACGTGCTTTAATTATTTTCTGTCAAAAGCGATTGTGTAGCCCCTACTGCAATATAAATAATATTTTGGTTTAAAAAAAAATAATTGTTTTATATCAATCATAAGAAATTAAATTTTTTGTGGATTTCTTTTTGCTAAATTGTTGTCGAATAGAAGTTTATAACTTTCGACAATTTTTACAAACATATGTTTTCGGAGTAGGGAGTAGTATATTCCCTTCAATCGAAGGGGAACAGAATGGAACTCGAACAACGAATGAGGTTTACTCGAAAACTTCCTACAGAGTACGAATCACTCGAAAGCGAACAAATTTTCTTTCGAATACAACTACAGAGTAAGGGTTCAGGTAGCAGCTGTGCATCTCACCAGAAGCTCTTTCGCGTGGTTGGCAACACTGTCAAGCGCTGGTGACAAAATGGGAGAGTCTCGTTTTTGTTTATAAAGGCCAAAAAGCTTTTGCTTTAGTACTTCATGAAGACTCTTTCAACATTCAAAACAACTTGTCATTACTCACCTCCAGATATCTGAAAGAAATTCTTGCATTATCCTCGTCGAAATCTTATTATAAAACCACAATTTTTCTCTTTATTGTTTTATTTGTATTTTGGAACTATGCGCCCATTTTACTAAGAACAACACGTTCAAGAGTTCCAATTCGTTCCACTTCGTTCTTTTTAAAAACAAGCCTTATCGTTTGCTGGGTTACTTTTCCTTTCATCTTAACAACATAGGTGCGTTGATTGCTTTTTTAGTGTACTTGCCGCATTACCTAAATACGTCTTCCATCTGTATATACGGCTAAAGACATTGGCGGCGCTGCTGAGCACTAAGGTAAATTTATTTTTATTTTTTGCGAATAAAAAAGAAAAAGCAATTTATTCGTGCTAATTGGTTGATGGCAAATAAGTATTTACGAATTGAATGCAAATTGGTAAAATTTGGATCAGGAATTCTAACACGATTGGCTGATTTTAATGTTTTTAGCAATAGTTCCACTTGAACCCAAACTAACGACTAGGTACAAGCTAATCATTCGTTGAAACACTGTAGCGCTCGCTTCATTTTTCTAACGAGTTACATACCACGTAGACAGCAAATGTATTGAATGGTATCTAGTGTAATCTACTTGTTTTAAAAATATTAGTTTTTCTTAAATTGAACCGGTGGATAAGATAGAAGTATACCAAAGTTCCTTTAGAGATTATAGCAGCGAGACAGGCTCTTGCATTATTTTGAGGTTATAGCTGAATATCAAACACTTAGTTGAGCTCCTTGAGACTCCGCTTTTAAAGCAAATCAAATTTTAAGAACTTAATTTTGTCATGAATTTAACTTTATTACATCTTTAATTCTATTTTAATTAATCCCCAATATTTAATTGGACACCAAAATCTACTCTTGAATGATTACCTGCAGGCTGTAGCTACTTAAATTTCTAAACGAATAACCGAATACATATCTACGCACGCACATAATACATAACTAAGTATATTTGCATGCACTCCAAATGCGGGTAAACGAGTAAATACGGGACTATCAAGGCATCCGCACACTTCGGCATATATGTATGTGTGTGTGTGTACGAGAGTACACACGGTGGCATGTACACAAATGAAGTAACAGCACTGACAACAGCCTCAAGAAATTTGGCATCCGAAGGCAAATAAACGCATGCCGCCATTCATAGATATTTAATTAGCGTGAGGCTCGGAATGAAATGGCGACAGATACAACTTTATACACACATACTCACATGCAATTGCGTGCATACCTACATATGTAAGTATATTTTTAGATCCAAAGGAGTGTAGCTGCATCAACGCAACATAAAAGGCAGCGCTTAAGCAAAAATCTACCGACAAAATCACGCACAGCAGTGGTGAAGAGGCAGCCACAAAAGTGTAATCGCAATTTTTTTTGAAGAAGAGCATATATATTTACATACTTAGGTGAATACCCAATAAACCATAAAGAAAAATAAGTTGTATTAGGTTTCAGAAAATGTTGTTGGTCTTTTTGATTTGCAGTGTTGTTTGTCTTTAAGCCTACACTCAAACTCTTCCCAAACGTTTATTTTTGAATTGCTTAGGAGTTAAGTGGTCGTTTCGATTCCTTTCCGTTCCCGTGAGAGTCATAATAGCTATCATCCAGTGGTCGTGATCCAGGAACAAATACAAAATTTTACACGTAAGTGCAGCCACAACGAATTGAGCCAGATAGATTCATATACGAGGTGTGTTCAAAAAGTATCGCGAATTTTGTGTTTTTTCAAAAATTATTTATTTATTCATGAATATCTATTTTGTCCCCTTCAAAGTAATCCCCATGAGATATTATACACTTGTGCCAACGGTTTTTCCAATCTTCGAAGCACTTCAAAAAATCATTTTTTTGTATCTTGTTCAGCTCCTCCTTCGATGCCGTCTTTATCTCGTCAAGAGAAGCGTAACGTCGTCCTTTCATGGGCCTCTTCAGTTTACGGAACAAGAAAAAGTCACGGGGGGCCAGATCTGGGGAATGCGGTGGCTGCGGCATCATTAGTGTGTTGTTTTTGGCCAAAAAGTCGCGCACAAGCAACGATGCGTGAGCAGGGGCGTTATCGTGGTGCAAACGCCAATTTTTGTTCTTCCACAAATCCGGGCGTTTCTGGCGGATTGCTTCCCGCAAATTGCGCATAACTTGTAGGTAATATTCCTTATTGACCTTTCTTCCCTGTGGAAAGAAGTCATGATGCACCACGCCCCTGCAATCGAAGAAAACTTTCAGCAAAACTTTCACATTCGACCGAACTTGGCGCGCTTTTTTCGGTCTTGGTTCGTGCGGCAGCTTCCATTGAGATGATTGAGCTTTGGTTTCCACGTCATAACCATAAACCCACAATTCGTCACCAGTTATGACCCTCTGGAGCAAATTTGGGTCGTCGCGGACAGAGTTTAACATCTTATTAGCAATGTTCATGCGATGCTGTTTTTGGTCACAATTGAGCAATTTTGGTAAAAAAAATAGGTAAAAATCGAAGACGATCCAAAACACGTGCAAGCAAAGCAGCTGTCAACAATTAACTGAACATTCAAAATGGCCGAGCTTGTCGGCATAAGTGAGAGACATGAGTACCAACATAACGCCACAAAAAATTCGAAATTCGAATATACGTAACCAGCGAAAATTCAAAATTCGCGATACTTTTTGAACACACCTCGTAGATGTCTGGTTCAATTTGTGAGACAGATGTCGGCTAACTTCTTCCGCCTAAAAGCTGGAACTTAGCACAAATCATCGCAATACCATTTCAAGTTTCAGTACTCTATCATGAGCACTTCTCAAGATATTCAGTATGAAATTACGTTTGAAATCGAGGCTCACACACTTTTCCGTAAACCTTTTACCCTTCAGAGAATTATACTGATTTCGTACGTATATTCTGGCACTAATTTTCGATACACTTCAATGAACAGTTGCAAAGATCCTCAGTATGCAAAATTTATTTCCTGTGTATTTTATGAGATGTTAGAGAATAACCTCATATAACTTCTTTCCGGATTTCATTGTTCTAACATAAACAATTCCATAGATGTTTGCATTCAAAAATCAAATTTGTATGGGAGGTGTCACTCCCCTTTCTCCGTTATACATAAATACTTCCAAAGCTATGCAGTTTAAAAAAATTGATTGATTTAGCTCTGCCGAGCCCCTTTAATATTTTGAAATAAAAAGTACCCTAACTTTTAACAAAAAATGTTCACTGGATATGCATCTACATAAGCCTTTCGTCGGCTAAATAAAGCCAATTGTAAAATGAAGCAGCAGCAATGAAAGTGCAAAACTTGAAGATACTTCGGCGCAACCGAATAAGCGAAAAGAGCTTCCAAGGCCCAAGCAAATGAATGAATGATTGAGTGAATGAAAGCGCGTCCGAATGACTCAGTGACTGAATTAAAACAAACAAATTCACTATGCTGCTGCGCCACACTAAGTAGAGGGGCAGGAATGAGCGGTGCTAGTACGCAATGGCAGCCAATGAAGATGAGCATTTCCTGTCGGCAGGTTGCCAACGCTACTACTACACCACTTCTCATATCCACAAACATTTAACATTGCCTACACGATTAACTGTTGGCTGAAGAGTTTTTAGCATTTGGGTGATTTGCTTGAATTGAATGCACAGCGGTTGAGTGTTCTTCCAGCGCATCAGTTCAAATTTAATTGAGGAGCAAGTGAAGCTGAAGCGTTTGTGTGGCACGTTGAACTCACGACGAGAAGCACAAAAAGTGCACGTTGAGTATGGGAAGCCACTGTGCCTTCAACTTCTTCTACGGTCTTTTAGCGCTCTACCATGGCACCGCCCCTGCTTGTCTTTGTTTGTTGCACGCAACATTTAACTTTTAATTTGCTTGCAAAACTGAAGATATGCGCAATTGTGTTGAAACCAAAAACAAACCGTGCAACGATGGGTTGGCGGTGCAAAACTCAGTCTAAAGCGTTACGCCTGCATCATCCACCCACCGGCACCAAATAAAAACTTGAGCTCAAGTATGGATGAGTGTGTTTGTTTGTATTGTATTTTGTGGTTTTGCAATGCGTTTTGTGAGTGTTTGTGCAACAACAGTGGCACACTCAATCAAATGATTGCAACAATAATTATAATACCAGCAGCAACAACAAAGCGTCATTCTCAATCAACGCAAATGCATAAGCGAATCGTCTCGCTGTCATTCAGTCGCACAATCCCAAATAGGCATTTTTCCTGCAAATACATTTGAGATCAAATCCGTTTTTCAATTGCTATCATTAACTTTTAATTTGAGATCAATTCGGGAAACAATTCATTCTCCAGCAAAAGTAAACGATTTTGTTATGAAAATATTCTTATTTCTTTCATCAATGTTTTTCCACTCAAATCAAACTTCACATTTTACTTTTTTGTTAGGCATTTCACTAATAATTAAAACACAATTGGCAATAAAATATTTATGATATAATATTATAAACACTACCTTTTGTCACACAAATATATATCGTTTTATTTCATTCTTTTTTTTGATGTTTTCGCAATTTTTTGTGCGCTCACGTACTTTATTAATTTTTGATGTCAGCTTTGACAGAAAATACGAGTGTTGCCATGTATAAATATTCCAGGTGCACTTTCCAAATGAACTCCAATGGTTTTCAAACTGACATCAAACTGTGAGAAAAAGATTCAATCTCAAGCAGTGAAACATTTTGGAAGTCACTCGGAACATTTTCACATTTCTCAAATATTTATAAAAAATTTTCTTAGATTTATGCATATAAAGGTTGCTCAGTCTGTACAGCATTCGATGAATGCGTGTATGTGCCGCTGCAAAGTGATTCATGCTTCATGCTGTTTGTAATAAAAATGCTTAAAATACACTGCAGCATACAACTCTCAATCGTTTTGCGGCATGCAACGCATATAAATATCTGCGAACTTGTCTCTACTTTATCTTCTGCATCGTCTTGTTTAATCTTGTTTCGCAGGTTAAGCTTCTGCGCCACATAGACACCAACTTAATATGCTGCTAGCCATCCACACCGCCCTCTACACTATACATAAATCTGGCATCCTCCTTTGTTCATTTACCTTTTGTGGTCCATTGCATCTCAGCAGCTTGCATCAACTTCCTCTTTCGGCGTCACACCTTTGCTTCCTTAAAACCATTTCAGTTCACTAACTTTATTTTGCATAAGCCAACTAACCTGTCATGCAGTCTACGTTTTACTCATCCAATTGTAATGTCTGCATTGATCGCTCAGTTGACTACTCATCCGCAAGCCACTTCGGCAATAATTCCATGTTCATGTTCGAGTTTTGCCTTTGCTCAAGGTTTTTTTTGTTTGTTACCCAACATTCGACTTATTGGATTTTAGTGGTTGCTTTTGTTGCTTTTGTTTTGACTTTAAATTCAGCTACCACTCAAGTTGTAGCTCACTCACTTTCGGCTGCTGTCTGTGTTCACTTTTTAAATTTAGAGAGCTAATTCTCTCATCCCTTTGCCTCTTCAAAGACGTAGCCTATAATAGCAAATGATTAGTTAAATTGGCTTCAATTGAGAAGTTGAATTCCCAAATTGATACTTTTGTTCTATTTTCAAACGTTTTCAGTGTTGTTGTTATTTTTTTTCTCGTTTTTGTATAGTAGCAAAAGCTCGTTTATGGGTGCTGTTGTTGCTTTTGTAGGTTTGTACGGGAAATTGTATTTTTGCATGCAAAGGGTACTGGTTGAGCTTTTACTTCTGCTTGTGGTAGTAAACAATTCTGTTAGCTGTTGCTGTTGTTGTTCCGGATATCAAAATTCAATTGTCGGTTTGTTGCATTTGAATCGAATTTGTGAAAGTCTTCGTTCTAGTTTCTTTGTAAAGGAGAAAAGCGGGTATGTTGGCTGCAATGTTCGAACACATATTCTGAATTGAGACGCTAATAACCCTAGAGCAGTAAGCATACTTCTATTTTACAAATAAAGGGTTTTTAAAAGCAAAAATATATATTTAAATTTAAATCTTTAACGATTTTAGTTAAATTATTAACAACGCTGGTTCACAAATTTAAAAAAAATAATGGACTGGAATAACGAAGCATGTTTTTTAACTAATCTGGGAACACTGAATTCGAATCTGGCTGTCACGTCTGTTTTATTTTTTATCGCATGCTGGCAATACCGTGAAACAGTTAATACCCACACTACAATTTCACAATTAATAATTTGAGAGAAGCCCACGTTTATTCAAAATCTTTATAATAATAGCGTTTAATCATGACAGGGAGATCGTGTGTAACTAATTCAAGCTATTTCTGCTTTGTGTGTGGCGAATATTTGGACATGCAATATCAGAATCATTAAAATATGCATATTTGCATTATTTTGGTTTTTCTGTCAGAAACTTGGACAAACCATGGACACCGACAATGTTTTGCAATAGTTGCAGAATTATTTTATACAAGTGGTCAAATGGCAAAAATATCTATTTCGATTTTTCTATTCCAGTACTTTGAAGAGAGTCAAGCAACCACCAAACCGATTGTTATTTCTGTTTAACAAAAGTTGCTGGATTCAATATGAAAAATCGAAAAAATATTATTTATACGAATGTCCCATGGGTTTCAAAACCTGTTCAACGTTCACCAAATGATCCATTAAGAGTCATTCCCAGTGCTGCGACCAGTGAGTCCAAAAAACGAACAAGGGGAGCGTGCTCACCAAGATTTAATTAAAGTTGAGAGGAGCTATCAAGGTTTTTAGGACAAAAGCATGTTGGGAGACTATGCAGACAAAATACAAACGACGATCCAAAAATGCCATTCACTTTTGAAAATCCATAAATTTTTTAATAAACTAATGATTTTTTATTTAATAAACGAATAAAAACTTTTTTTGTATCTCGAAAACCTGACTTGATAGAGAAAAACCAATTACAGATTCGAATTCAGCACACAAAATTACCTTAGGAAAGATATTTGGTTGCTCCAGTCCAAAACTTTGTAGACCAGTGTAATTGGCGCATGGTTTAGGCTAAGTGCTGGATGTTCTCCTTAAATTGTTTGGTGGTTAAGTGTGCATGAAAATGTCGTCATTCGAACTTTTTAATACGGGCAGAGGGAACCAGTTGTAAGCTTCTGTAGTGTAGGGACCTCTTGTTAGTTCTCAATGTTTACATTTGATATATCTGCTATAGATAATAACTTTGAATAGGCCTTGGGAAGGTAGCAACTGAAAACGCTACCCGAAGCCATGGTTTTATTAATTCGTTGTACATAACGTATTCTAGCTAATACAAGTAACATTCCCAATAAAGTCCAACGGTCAAGCTTCAACTACAAAAAGAGGAAAATAATTTACACGAGCAGTAAATATTTATAAAATATACGACTATGCTTGCTATTTCACACACACACGAGCTGTTCATTTATAGAAAAAACAATTCCAATAAACTTCTTTTTGAAATATATTTGAGGTAAAATGGAAATCCAACTCGTTTTCCATTTTCCAACGTTTAACTTCAATTGTATATTGTTCGAACATGAATCTCCAATTAGATTCAAAAACAGCAAAGCCAACACCTGCCTAACCTTACTCTTAAGTTTTTTCTTCTATGCAAATCAATAATAATATCACAATTGACAAAATTCTTTTTTATTTGTTAAATTCGTTTAAAAATTGTGTACTTCCCTGAAATTTGTTTGATAATTCACTTTTTCACAGCTCTTAACTTCGTGTGCTTTAAAATTTTTTGACATATGATTGACCAGCATTGCCATACATATTAAAGATGTATAAAATGATTAACAGCGTTACCATCATTGTTCTTCGCATAAACAAGTAAAAAGAGCGCGGTATTCACGTCGATCTGCGAAGCAGTTAGCGAATAAAAATATGTGGATAAAGCAGTTCACGGAAATTTCCTATAGCCGTAATCGAAGCGCAATAGTTGTCAGTTGTTCTAATTGTGATTCGTTGAATTTCTGTTTTGACAGATATTGGAGACACACGCACATGGATGTTGTTGTGGTAACGACAAAAACACTCGCCGAAGGTTTTGGGGAGTGTTGTCGAATTAACAGTCCTCGGCCGGATTTGCACCCGGTACGCTCCGGTACTCCCTTGCGGTACTTCCTGACTGTCGCGGTAGCGATTTATGACCAGTGAAACCTTCTAGTTCATGTCACCCCTCCTTCCGTAAGGAAGGATGAGATGGTTAATGAGAGGTGAGAGGGATCACATCCGTAGATCAACCATCGAGTTGCACGTCATTACCTTTGTGCATATTAGTCGCCTCTTACGACCGATATACCTACCTCGGGCATGTTCTAAACCCCTAACCCGCAGGGGATTGGATAAATCAACTTAGCTCACACGGAACATTCGGTATAATTATTGATGGGCTCATCTTTTCTTCTTCTCATACTTACAAACATCGGACCAAAGTTATGATACATATTTATGTTCTCGTATAAACTAAGGCTTACGCAAATCTAAAGTAATGCTGGATACTCTTTTAATATTCTTGTTGTTAAATATTTATCCCCTTAGCAGCGATATTTCCGTTATCGTCTCATTTTAAAAGTATGCGCTCTTCTTTGTACCCTTTTTTGTATTTAAAATTGCTTGTGAAACTTTTACTGCTGCATTGCTTATGGTTCCAAAAGTACTTAAGGAACAAGCAAATAGACGCATAAATCATATTATGAGCTTTTAAAATTCTGCGCTGTTTATTCGTTTCGGTGTCTGTAAATAAAGTTTCGAGAAGATTAACATATAAGTATGTAAATATCAATGAAAGCATGTGTCTTTATATACATATCTATATAATAGAAACAAACTCAGCTAAGCACTGCTCTTGAACGAGATTAAAATCTGCTTCAGACGTACTATAAACATGGCAAAATGACACCCATAATACCGTCTAATATGGACAAATGTGTGTGTACGTACATCATATGTAAAAGTGGGAACACCGCCGAAATCGAAAAGGCGGTGCTGAGGTATCCAAGGAAAAGCTTGCAAAAATGGAAATTGTTTATAATGAAAAGGATAAGAAAGCCAAAATAAATATAAGAGTGAGTAAATGATTTGCTCATACACCATACCCAGATGTAGTAGATTTACGAATATGCGTGGATGTTGTATGTTGTGGGTAAAGAAAGTGCGAACTGCTAAAGATTTACTGAGGTCTTTTTCTAACTACTGGTTGTCGGCTATGTCTGGGCTCATGTCTGTAGTAAGGGCGGCAGATAAAGGACCTTTGTTTTGTAAGAGAAAAGAGAGTCAGAATGCTGGAATCCATTAATTTATTAAACACAAAAAATATTGGCAACTTGCTGACGTAAATTCAGAGATGACAAAAAAAACGAAATCAAGGTCACTTGCCACTAAGCGCCTATTCTAGTATGGTAACAACATTCTTTTAACGGCCAAATAAATAATTTGGCAACTTTAACACTCTTTTGGTATTCTACTGGCTTTAGTTGCAGTCCAATTTTGTAACCAACAAAATAAACGTTACGTAACGGCGGCCGGCGTGGTGTGGAGTTTTTCAAAAACGGGGTCGCCCCTCGGCAGTGGTTTGGCAAACTCTCCGAGTGTATTTCTGCCATGACAGGCTTCTCAGCAAAAAATTCGTCTGCTTTGTAGATGCCGTTCGGAGTCGGCAAAAAACTGTAGGTCCCACCAATTTGTAGGGAAAATTCAAATCGGCACACCACAAATTGGAAGAGAAGCTTGGCGCAAAAATCTCTTAGGAGGTTTATGATGATATACCTGTTGTATATCGCGCCATAGAGAGAGTTACGTAACGGCGAAACTATGTAAATTGTTTTGTTATTATTTTTGTGGACCAAAAATAGCACGTATTTTGAACACATACTAGTTAATAAGAATTAATAAACATTATAAGCACTTTTTTTTACAGGAAATTTCGTACGCGCTTGCATTTTATTCTCTATTGCGCATTTTTGATTTTTGACAGCGTTGCCATTTACGCCATAATCGAGGTTATATGAACTGCATTGCCGACGAATACGAGTTTTCAGGTACACAATTACCGGTTATGTTCAAAATCGATTGGTTAGTGTATTCTAATGAGGCTGATTTAAACGGCTTTTGTACCTTTTCCATCGATTGACAATTCAACCCAATAAAAGAGTATCTAAATAAACGAAAACCAAAATGATAAATATTGCCGCCAGTGAAATTGCCAGCGTCCAACAACGTCGCCTTAGATTGCTGTGTAGCTAAGTCGATTGGCCTTTTTTTCTTGTCTCTTATTCCGTTGTTGGCATACGCGCTCTGCTTCTATTATTCAGCTCTCAGAGTTTATATCGCAAAATGTGTGCTCGCAACATCTATCGATGCGATATATGCGTGCCTATGTATCGGTAGATATAATCGACGCCCATGTCGCACCCATTTGCCACACTTCAAAATGGCAGACACAAAGAAAATGTTGACAACATGAATTTTGTAAAGTATTTCAATAGCGTTGTATCTGATTAGAAAAAGTAGTTCAATTAATGGCATATGACACACAACACAGAAGTTCAATTAATACCAACAATGCGCTGCTATTGAAAGCTAAGGGTTGATGTGAGTAATGTTTTACTCACCAAAATTTAGTTCAAACAAGAGTGGGTGCAATGAGCTATAATAATTCAGCTTTTTCATAGTTTAGCGAATGCGAATCGAATTGAGAAGTTCGATCGACAAAGCAGTTCACGAATAAAAATAGGTGGTAACGGCGCGTAACCGCGAAAAATTGCACGTGTTTTGTAAATATTTTTGTGTATAGAAAATACAGCACATTTTGTATACATTGTTGGTTGGTTGGTTCTGGTGGCGAGTCTCCTGCGACTCCAATTAGCGCTGATGCGCCGTTTTGATACCACAACTCGTGAATTAACCAATGAAGGATGTATTATAGAAGACTTTGAATGTGCTTATAGAGTATAGTTGGAATCCCATCCGACTATATCCACCCTGTGGAGTTCAAATATTTAAGGAGGTCCCCAGGCTTCATGTCCCTAAGCTCTGAGAGACTTTCGAAAAAGGGCCTACCAAGGTATTTAGTTCTCTTCCCCCAGTGCACTGGACATTCGCACAGTAGGTGCTCTACCGTCTCTTCCGCCCCCGGAAGATTGCAACTGCGGCACGAAACGTTGTGCTCTAGCCCCATCCGCGCCGCGTGAGCCCCAATAGTCCAGTGCCCTGTTAGTACTGCTATCAGCCTGAAAATGTCCCTTCTATTCATCCCTCAATGGATAGGGATCGTTCCTCGTTGTAAGATGGCCATATACTCCTAGAAACTCTGCAGGACTGCAGACGCTTCCACCTTTTATTTGCCTCGCTAAACCAGTGCTGAGAGATTCTGCCCTCGATAAGTCCCAGGGGTACGAGGACCTCCTTCGCTCCTGTGACATCAAGAGCCGATCCACCTCGGGCTAGCTCATCTGCCATCTCGTTTCCCTGTATATTTCGGTGCCCCGGAATCCAAATTAAGGAAACGATATGCCGACGAGCCAGCCTCGTGGCCCACTCCCTCCACTGATTCACCAGGCTCGATGTTATCGTTGCAGACCCCTGAGCCCCCAGGGCTGCTTGGCTATCAGAAAATATTGCTATCATTTTACCTGTGCCTTACGTTTCCAGCAAAGCCTTGTATGCCTCCTGGATTGCAAAGATCTCTGATTGAAACACGCTCGCTGAGTCCGGGAGGCGCAAAGAAATGGAAAGAGCCGGGTGTGTTGCGAAGACTCCTGATCCAACTCCACAGGCCATCTTGGAGCCATCCGTAAACACTGAAATGTCGAAACTGTGAGTGAATTCGCCTTCATTCCAGTCCTTTCTGGTTGGAAAGAGAATCGAATAATTTATATCTATCGCTGTCCTGGGCCAGATATAGTCCATAGTCACATAGTAGTTCACAAGAATTAATAAACAATATAAGCACTTTTTTACATGAAGTTTCGTTCACGTTTGCATCTTTTTCTCTATTGCGCATTGTTTGTTTCTAACAGCGTTGCCATGTACGCTAGAATCGCGGTTACATGAACTGCATTGTCAACAGTTACGATCTTCGGTTAGATAATCTTCCAGCTACAAAATTACCGATTACGCACAGATTTGACCCGTAAATAGAGAAATCGATCCTCATCTCTGCCAGAGACAAAAAATCTAAAAGTAGTTCAGTATTTTTCAATCTACAGACATAACCTTTCTCGAGTTTTATGATAGTATAGAAAGATTACACTTTCACGACAACCTGCTGCATTACTTTCCGCTCCATTTAAATTTAAATAAAATGAAATGTAGTCCATTTCTACTCAAAATTATTTTTTCTAAACATAAATTAATCATAACTAACAATGCAGTAAAAATGTCAAAAATCTTCTAACACAATCGGTAAAGCAGTCATTCGTCGGTGTTGGCAATAGCGTAAACTTCAACACACGAGGGCAGTGCCATCCGTCCTTTACCGTACTAGGCATGGTTAAATACTTGGCACAATGCGCAAAATAAATCCTTTCCAAGTGAAATTAGGCTGAACAGAAATAGAACAGTAAAGCTGCCTTACTTAGCTCCAATAGCCAGTGCAAATTATTACAACCGTCAACGGCTACTTCGATACAATGCTAGAAATTGCATTTCAACTTATACTTCACCAGCTAAAATCAAATTAAACAAAATAGCACAAATTTCAGTATGAAACTCAATTCAACTTGCAACTCTTCGAACGCTGCATCTGTATGGTAGACATTTCTACATTTTAAATCCGAAGTCATCCAACCAACCAAGCACGTTGCTTTAGTCTACACCGTTGGAAGTGGCAAACTTTGTGTTTAATCATTTTATTTATTTATTTGTATTATAAACTGCATTCCAAATCAACTTGACTCGCCAACAACAACAGCAGCAATAATAATAATACAAATAATAACAATAATACTGCTTTGTTATAGTAATAAAAGAGGCTGGCACTCAATCCTGCACTTTGTTGGCTATTTTGGGTTATTTCTTTGTTGACATTCAATGGCTGCTTCAGTCACTGAGTGAACCAGTTTGTATTGTGACTTTATTAGCGGACGCGCATAGAACGAGCTGCCCCAGCTGCTGACGAAATCTGCCTTGAAGTCTGGTGGCGTGTGTGCCCTCTCAGCTGTCAGTGTGACGTCTACGTGGTGATTGTTGACTGCCATCACTGACTTCATTTATTGCTCCCTTTTCGTTATTGTTGCTGCTTTTGGCGTTGTTGGGTATTTATTTTAATATTCTGTGGTTTGTTGTTTAATTTTTGAGCCGCATTGTTGCAGGTTTGAAAAGTATGGTTGTTCATTGATCTAAAGTATTAGCCCCTTGTTTGCTATTTAGTTTATTATTTTTGTTGATTTTGTTCTACTTTCGCATAGAAGTCGATGGGTTTGAACTTATATCAAGTTGTTTTATTATTTTTAAGAATTATTCCTCTGTTGAGAGTCATAGTATGATTTATTTGTATGAATTAAGGCTTATATTAACGAAGATAGGTATAAAAATGTATATATAAATTTGTATTTGAATTAAAATTTAAATGCACTCCGATTATTTTAATCCAAGCAGATAAGGGTTATGTTTTGCGATGGAAAAATTGAAAGTAATAATAAAGTGATTATTAATTCATTGCCTGCTCACTGATTACAAACTCGCTCAATAAAACGTAGTGTCAACGCTTGAAGTTAGGAAAGCACTTATTAGTAGCGATCAGCTTGAGAACAACTGTGTTCTGGGACTTAATAGGAGCGAGCAGTTTGAGACTAACTGTATTCTGAAGGTGCCATCGGTTCGAGATTGTATTCTGACAATTACTCCCTAATTCTAATATGGTAAAATCATTGTTTTTACCGGAAAATAAATAATTTGGCAACTTTTACACCCATTTGGAATTTTGCCGGTTTGAATTGCAGTCCAATTTCGCAACCATCAAAATTGGTGTACACGTAGTCGCCAAAAATTGCACTACTACTACGCGAAGCTTCGTTAGCAACTTCATTTTATTCACTATTGCGAATTTAGCGGTTTTACAGCGTTGCCATGCGCTGCACAATCGCGGTATCATTAACTGCATTACCGACGGTTACGATTTTCAGTTAGATTATCTCCGCACTGCATCAACTGTTTAGGGGATTTTTTTTTCATTTAATAGTTTTTAATAAATCTTCACATATTCCCGCTCTCTCATATCAATTGCTGAGGTCATTCCAAATCACATCATCACTTCATCAACTTCTGCATTATTAATAGGTTTTCCTTTCACATATTGTTTATCTATTTTGTTCTTTCGTTTTGTTCACTAATTTGTGGCTGCAACATTAGCACATCGTCAAGTGACATGAAAGCACATTCAAATTATCAGCAGCAACCATAAAAAATTGCCATTAAAATTGACAATAAAATTGTTGAAAACATTTTTAATTTTTTTTCATGAGAGGCACAAAATTGAAAATGTCTCAATTTGCTAAGAAGCTAAGAAACAGACGTACGTCAATGACTTCAACGCGCCCAACAGTGGAGCGTAGAAATAAAAAAATTAAGAAAATCATGTTGAAGCTAGCGGCATCCCAGTACGCATAAATTGAACTCTTTTTTTGATGTTTCCGAAATGTCTAAACTTGAGCTTCCAACATGTTTCACTACTTGAGCTTGAATATATTTTTCAAAGTTTAGTTACAGTTTGAAAACCATTGGAGCTTATTTTGTAAGTGCATCTGCAATTTTTACACATGGCAGCACTCGCACTTTCTGTCAAAGCTGACAATCAAAAATTAATCAAAACACGTGACCGAAAGAAAAATTGCCAAAATACTCGTATTAAAAAAGGAAAGCAGTAAAAAGATATATATTTGTGTGACAAAAGGTAGTATTTATATTATTAATTGCACATTGCGTTTTAATAATTAGAGAAATGCCTAACAAAATAATAAAATGTGAAATTTGATTTTAATTGAAAGATATGGATGGAATTCAAGTCGGACTCCAAAATTTTTTCAGGTGGAGAATTATGGGTATTTTCGTATCAAAAATGTTTACTTTCGCTGGAGAATGTACTCTTTCTGCAATTGACCTCAAGTTAGAAATCAATGTTGGAAATTGGAAAACAGATTCGAACACAAGAAAGTTTTAAATGCACTTCCAACAAAAGTGATTATTGGGATGCAATAAGTTTCATATTGCTGCAGATATTGCATGTTGTATAGATGACTAGCTCCTGCGCTGATGGCGGCTGGTAGCAGAGCATAGGCTCGCTAGTGCGCCTCTAGAGAGCGTGCCACTTGAGTTGTTTGATTTTTATTTCCGAAGTACACAATTCACTTACCACAAGCGGATTTTGTGTGCTTGTTCTTATCACAATAAAATTTGTTGTTATTTACACAAAATGATTTCAGCTGTTAATGCGATTTCAGTTTTATTTGTAAAAGTCATAAATATTCAATAATTATAAAAGCATTCATAAAAGAGATCGAAGATTATTTTATCAGTAAATTGTACATATATGTAGATATGTACGTATATACGAGCAATAAAACCATTGAAAATATAAAGTATGTGTGTATGTTTACAGTGATAAGTGCCTTCAGTTGAATGAGAGTAGAGCGCCAGAAGGGGCAGGCCTTGGGGTTACACACAAAAGCATCCATGGTTTGGCTTACATGCATTTAATTGACTTTATCGTTATTCATACAAATGTTTATATGTACGCATGCATAGTCTCATATTTATTGGATTTTCCTTTTATTGTGATTTAAGTCGATTATGCTGCAAATCCCCAAATGATATGCCCCCTCATAACCACCTACCGCACTCATAATCTCCCTCGCTTATTGTTGTGATTTATACATTTTCTAATTTTCATTGAGTTGCAGCGCGTTTTCTTTGTGCTCAACATCTGTGCGCAAAGTAAAAATGTGTGTTTTGTGGTGTTGGCCCATCACCCCTGTAAAACCGCAAATAAGCCAAACATAGACCTTTGAACGTTGGCGCTGTATATTACAGTGGTGGCAGCAGCGATCACCCTTCACACCCACCGCAGTGATCGCGGTACGATCCACCCTGTGTTCGCTTGGCTGCTGGGATTAATATTTGGAGGATTTTTAATTTCTTTTTTGCGTTTGTGTAGATATGTACAGTTGCGAGCGTTTATATAGTAGTACATACATTAGAAGTGTGTAGTTGGTAAATGGTTGTTTTATAACATTCATTAAATTCCCTGGCATGATAAATTAGTGCCGATGTTTGTAAGTATGAGAAGAAGAAGAGATGGACTCATAAATGAGTTCAAAGAAATGATCGCTACGATAAGCTGAGTCGATTTAGAGATGTCCGTTGCTCCGTCTGTCCGGTTAAACGCAAATAAGTCCCCACATTTTAGAGATATCTCGCTGAAATTTGGTATCGAGCCGCTATTTTCTAATATATTAATCATCTGTCGGAACCACCAAATTCGAACCAATACAACGCGTAGCCGATAAATGAATTTTGGGCTCTAACTCCTGTAATTAAACAGCTTTGAACGTACAATTTTGCCATATTCGCTCTTATTATATATGAAATGTCGGCTATGAAAAACAGTGAGATTGGTGTAATATAACATAAAGCCTCCATACAATCGATTGTTTCGATAAATCGATTTTGGGCTGTAACTCCTGTAGTTAAATAGCTAGGAACGTAAAATTTTTGCAAGCTTTGCACTTATTATATTTGTAATACGAAAGGTAAAAATCAGTAAGATTGGACCAACATGAGATATAGCCCTCATACAATCGCTTATTCCGATGAACGATTAAAGGATAAGGAACTTCAAATTCAGCACTGTTTGTACTTGTTGTGAATAAGGATCGCAAAGTGCTTATTGTGATTCGTAATTTTTCAAAATACAGATTTGCAATTGCTCACTACTATTTGATTGCTCCCAACTGTATATATATATGCATGCCTTGATTTCCACTAAATTTGTTAGTTTTCCAAATCTCCTATAGCTCACACACTTATCTGTGTTTTAATATTCTTTGGTGGCCAACAACTATTGCTTAGTTACTCGCGTTCATGCGTTGATATGCACTCAGAGGAAATCATAAAATTTGTTCACACCTTCTTGGGTTTATTTTAAATGTTATGTCTATAAAATTTTTGTCGCTGCCGTCTCAAACAACCAAATCCGAAACGAACATAAAAACTTACACTAAACCACAATCGCAAACAAGCATTAGACGTATGTACGAGTATGTGTGAGATGAGAATAAAGATAAGATCACAAGTCGTTTTCGATTTTGTATAGCAAAGAATTTTAATGAAATTTTTATGTGCGATCGAGGAATTTAAAATTCAAATTCTGTTAGCCACACTCAGTGATTGTCAACAATAACTCATTTCACTTTGGCGAGCTGTTCTAAAATTATTTGTATGCTACATTTTGAGTGCAAGGCAGGAAGCTGTACCGCAATGCTGGTATCCAATATCTGAGAAACTCACGCAGGCATACACGTTCAATCATAGAACTGATTGAATTCCAATACCGCAAGCGCACACAGCACTGACATATATCAGCGGCGCTTCAAGTGCATCCAGCTGTCTCATAAAGCGCTCCCTACAACCCTGAAATTGAGCGGCGTATCACATTTCAGTCTAGTTTCGAGAAAGCTTATGCCTCAAAAGAACGCTATATAGTCTCTTACAAACAATAGCTTTGTTATAAGCAAAGCTGTGTAGAAATTACATACGTGTAATTAACCAAAACATGCTACGAAATGCCACGAAGGGTGGGGACTTCAGCACGTTAATGTATTTCCAAACATGTTAATGCTCAATTCAATTTGATTTGACATAAAAACTGGAAGAGCAGTATTGCTAATTAAATTTGACTGCTTTGCTTTATTTTGGTCCTACACGAATGTATCTTGGTGCATACACTGTGGAAAGAATGTAAGACTAGTCTACGAAGGGAGTCTGCTCCTTATTCGAATTAGTTTGGCAGCACTTAGTCCTAAATTACTAATTAGGAAGCTTTTAACATATTGGTCAATTACTCCACAACCAGTTGAGTTATTGAAATCAGCAATATTTATAACTTTAAGTTAGACTTCAGTTATAGCAACGGCGAAAGCCGCATTCAATTCTATTCTGCAGTTTTCGAGTGATGCGCTGGCAAACAGACAGACAAAATTTCTAAAAATTGTTCCGGTAAGGGATTTTGGGCTATAAATTCTGGAACTAAGTAGTTAGGATAGTAAAACTTCGCAGCTTTTGCACTAATTACATATGAAATCTGGAAAGCGAAAACCAGTGAGATTGAAGAAATATAACATATAGCTTCCGTACAATCGATTGTTCCGATAAACGTGTTTTGGGCTATAACTAGGTTTTTTTAACGTTTTTAACTAAAACTCTGTCAAAAAAAATTTATTTAATAGATAGTAGGATAGACGAATTCTTAATTTTGATAACTTTTTATTACTGAATTTCCAAGCTGACTTGAAAGAATCGATATATTTCTATAGTAGTATAAAATTTTGCCTTTAACTATATATTTTTATTTAATAAAATAGATCCAAACTCTTAAGTTAGACCTCCCTCAATACATGGTTAACAATCTCATTTGATTGCATGCATTACTTTTCGAGTTATGCGCGTACAAACATACATACATACAGATATACATACAAGGACATCTCTTCTATCAAAGCATTGCGCATAATCTGCCTAACATCAAATCACAAACGCTTGTTATCTCTCCATAAAATTGTGTAGGACGATATTTTTTCGCAAAGCAGACAAGCAGTTAACTACGAGTACAACAACAAATAAGCTTTTAATACTCAAGCCATTGTTCAACAGCTTAGTACTGCAACTCTGTGCAGCCAATGGTTAGTATAAAGCTTAAAAAACAAAATCATGCTATCATAAATATTCGGCTAAGCAGCTAAAACATGACAGCAGAAAAGCAAACTAGCGCTAAAGAGAACATATTTACAATAAAATAGTGAAGCCACAGGCGACATAAATTCTAGATTGGCCTGCACGCCGAAGAACTCGTTGTGTCTAATTGAAAGGATAAATTCAATGGTAGCTATTAGGACTTCATTGTACTACAAAATAAAAAGAATAAAAAAAATCATTTGACCGTGTGGTTGATTTGTGCCATGTTGGAGTATTCACAAAGCAGTCCTCTGTAATGCAGTTGCGACTAGAAACCCCGGCCACATTTCGCTGTCTCTCAGAACTTATAACAGACTTCGTCCGCTTTTTATCATTATATCTCCGTAACCAGTTGTGATATGGAACTGTCACACATTGCTTATTGCAGCATTCGGCACTGGTCGCATTTATGTCGATAACTCTGAAACCGGTCGAGTTATCAAAATCAAGGATATCTTCAATTTTAAGGTATACATCTACTAATGCAACATTCAAAGTTGTTTTCAATTACTCTTTACAGTTTTTGGGTGATGCGCGTTCAAACATGCAGACAGACAAGCAAAAATTCTAAGGACTGTTGATTTGGATGCTGATCGATCTGTTACAATTTTATTATATATAACAAGACCCGGTCACACTTCGCTGCATCTCAAAACGTATAATAGACCGCGTCAGCTTTTAATAATTTTATCTCCGTAACCAATTGAGACATGGAACTTAAACATGGCACTTATTAGCGCACTCGTTAGCCCCTCTCGTTTGATACCCATATTGTATTAACAAATTTTGAGTCACCCTGGTCCACATTTTTGTCTATAACTCTAAAACTAGTCAAGTTTTTGAAATAAGCGATACCTATAATTTTAAGTGCAACATCTGACAATGCAACGGTGAAAATTGTATTCAATTTAATGTGGCAGTTTTTGAGCGATGCGCGCGCAAACATACAGATAGACATACAAAAATTCTTAGAACTTTGTATTTTTCTTTTAAAGGGTCAATCGTGATACCTTCTATCTATTTTACGTCAATATTTGGCACCCACTATTTTGAGACTCAAAAATCTACTCATTAGTACGACTTTCTTTGGCCTCCATTCAGTGCGTCTCAATGTTTTGATTATGGCTGGACTTTTGTACATTCTTGCTGCTGATTTATCTATCCATTTCAGAGATTTACGCACTATTTGGAGGCGGGAGGGCAGCAAGTACACTTACGAATACAAAGAATTACTTGCGATATTTATAAACTTTCATGATTTATGATCCGTTGCACTTGCCACACGCTGCTCAATTATACGCGCTTCAACCGAAAAAGAAAAAGAAGAAGAAGCAGCATATAATAAATAAACATAACTAGAGAATTCAAGCGGAAAAGTTAAGAATCGTTCATAAATTGTATACTCGAACGCTTGGGTAAAGTGGCATTGCCATTGGACGCAACAGCCTACACACGCGTCCAACGCGCTCCAAGAGTTTGGGCCAGAAAAACGCACAATGAAGTATTTCACAATGACCCACATGTGCTGCAGCTAAAAAAGAGAAAAAACCCGTTCATAAAATTAGTCACATAGTTAAGCGCTTGAGAGGAGACTGAAGGATCAATATACGAGTACGTAACCACTAATGAGTGTTAACTTTTTGAGTTCGCTGCTTATTCGAAGCGCTTCGAGTAGGGACGCTGCTTGTGAAAACATGCGGCATACAAAGTGTTTGTCTAGACGTCAGACATGCACACACAAGCAGTTAGCCAACACGCTGCCATGGCTGATTAGTTTGACCATCTTTGGTATTTGTTGAGTGCTTTTGGGCTTGGTTTGGGTTGGGTCACCTACACTCAATAATTTTGCGCCATTACAAGCATTGCTTTTGCTTGATCCCTCTAGATTTGCTATGAGGTTAAGTTGCTGTGTTCATAAATGCAGACGTTAAGTTGAGGCCACAAAAAGGCTTTATTTGCCATAGACATGGTTTCACCTGAACGCGCCCACATGCCCAACGTTGCACTTGTTTTGCAAATTTTTATTACAAACTCAAGTCTTTTTGCAAATATTTTTTGTTGTTGTTGTTACTCACATGACCATGTTTAGTGTCTTGCAAGCGCTTTTGATGTGGCAAAGCCTTAATAACCATTCGACGGTCTTCGTCATTTTCCCAAACAGCATCCTTGCTTGTTGTAGCTTAATGCAGTGCGCTGTAGGGTTTTTTGCTGTGAACTTTTTTTTTTGTGCTCGAAATCCCTTAAGGCTTTTGTCTGCTCATGTTCGCGTTCATCTCTCGCTGCCCGTTTTTACCTCTGTACTACTGTGCTTGTCTGTTTTACCTGGCCGCAATTACTAGCATAAAGTTTCTGTCTATGGCTAAGATTGGCTGGCGCAATGCGGATTTTCTTGTTAAGCTTTGCGTTTCAAATTATTTCGTTGTTGTTGTTGTTGTTTCGATACAAGTGCCCACTTGCGCTGGTGTTAGGCGCGTCTTACTTTTATGATGCCACTTCGCTGTTACCAGGCTACTCACTTTTGGGATTTTTGTATTTGCGCTGAGCTTCATTAGCCGTCATACCGCCGTCGTGATCCTGAGACACATAACAAATTTTACATGTAAATGCAACAACAACGATTTTAGCCAGATAGATCCAGAGAGACTAGTAGTACAATTTGTGAGCCAGCTGATTTGGCTTGTTTCTTATCTTAAGTATGGACCCTCTACTATTTGATAAATTAAATATTTCAATAAAAGATGCCGCTAGTGCGCTATGATTAACATGCTTTTGCACGATACGTTCCGATTGAGGTATTTTTTATATTACCATCGCATCCTTAAAACAAATTTAATGATTTTTAGGACGAAACAAAAATATTTCAAGTATTTTTTTAAATGTAGTGGATGCGATGGGTCTGCTTGAAGTCTACAATTATTCGAAGTATTTCCGTGAGAATTGAGTGCGATACGGAGCTCTATGACCCACCGGATGACGGCTATTATAACAATTTCTTTCTAGATTCGCTTTGTTTTGCTTTATCACAAATTAAATTTGAAATGGAAATTCCCAATACGCATCATAATCCATAGAACGAAGCTGCAGTTGCCTGACTAAAGCCAAAGTATGAGCGTTTCAATTACATTATGGTATCGTCTAGTGGTGCAGAAATTGCCAACGTCATGGTCATAGGCCTCATCATGCACGTAGCGGTTTGCGCTTGTACCGCTGATTGTTTGCTATTGATTGGTTCTGCTCGTATTGGTGTTGTTTTGCTTTCCTTGTTCGCTGTTATGCTTTGAGTTTTCGAATGGTGGAGCATGATGCAGCATAAGCATAGCAGCGTTTTGTTGTTGGTTTCTAACAACCTGGGTGGGAATTGTTTCACTTCATCCTAGCGATTGATTTTTAGTTGTGCGTTATTGTTTTCTAGGTGAGTAACAAGTAGAGATGACAATTTTCCGATTCTTACCGGGATTTAGCCGAGCTGGTAAAATTCGATAGTTCGATTTTTAGTATGATTTTCTTTCTAAAACGAAAGTTATTTCATAGACAAAACTTTGTAAATTATAAAAAAAAAATTTGAGAAAAAAGAATTAAAATACGCTAATTTATTAATTATTAACCACGATAATGACAAAATATGGTTGAGATCTGCATTTGGGTGGTAAAAATGAAGAGCAATACCAGTTTAGCTGACAAGCAAACCATCGTTCCGATAGCCTAATGCTTAACAGAACGTTGGGCATACCTAGCATGAATGACACTTCAGGCGATTTAAACGTGGTACCACCATTTTATTTTTCGTTGTTTATTAATTTTTATGTCTTAGTATATTTTACTCATATGCTGCAAGTCGCAAGTTTGATTCCTGGTTCAGCTAACTGATACAAATCTTGGTTTAAAAGTCTTCAGAGAACAATTTACAGTATCCTCTAACCAGTGCTGTCACTGAAAAATGTCAAAGCTTTGACTGTGATATATGTAAAATCCAAGCCACTTTAAAATACATCATACCACGGCCGTATGTTGGAGTTGAAGGTATTCTGACCGCCCGCTCTTTTTTACCCCCTTTCCCACTATTTTTTAACCTTGAGCCTTAAGAAAACTGCTTGCTTCACTGAACTTGCCGAGAACTCAATAAACGACACATCTTTTCGCTACAAAACTGATTTACATACGGTTGTATCAATGCTGTGCTTAGTGTAAAAAATTATGAAATCTTATACTCAACTATTTTTGGAATTTATCAACTAATCTTTATTTTAAGTAACTATCTTTTTAGCGATAAATGCAACTCGTATTGAAAAAAAAGCATCCCAATCCGCTTTGTAGCGTGCGAGATCTTGTAATTCCAAAATCTTAGACTTTGTTTTAAAATATGCGTGGAAGCTATAAATACGCAACTGGTGGTGGCCGTTTTTTTTTATCGTAAACGCAGATGTATATGTGAGTAAAAAAAACAGGCTATTATATCCACTTAGAAGAGTAAACGAAATTTTAAATCAAAATATTATTATTATATCTTGAATCGGTGGTGTGAGGCTCACCTTATGAGTTTAGCTTAAAACATTTTTGTTGACGATAAAAAAGCTTCAATCATGTACCGCTGAAAGCTAATATTTTTGTATGAAGTGGCTTTCATCGCAATCAAAACAAAAATGTCATGATTCATGAGTTTCAAAACAAATACATTTCTCACTATAAAGAATGCAAAACAAAAATATACATGAAGGCAGACTTTATACTGCTTAGTGTATGTAGATATGTATATTAACGCAGGTGAATTAACTGCGCATAAAGTCGCCACAACGGAATATGTTCGAGGAATCTTTGTGACAATTTACCTTAAAAATTGCGGAGTTTTATACCCATAGTTTTTTAATTCTAGTTTCTCGCTTTGACAACTTTTCCATTTTTTCCTCCCCTACATATCAACCCGCTCTAATGTATATATATATGCATTAATTAAACGCCTGCCAGTTCAAATAAATTCAATTAATTTGGATCTTAGCTAGAAATTAAAATGCGTGTAATATATCGAAATAAGTTTTTTTTCGAGTTTCTAGCGTTTTAAAACTTTAAATCATTTAAACAAAAGAAATTTATTGTTTATTAGTCAGCATCGGCTTGGCGCTGTGCGCTCCACTTACACACATGAATGATGAAGCAGAAAACTTGCCATATTCAAAAGATGTGATTAATAATGAGCGTTTTGATTGAATGTTTGCAAACACACATACATAACCTGCACTAGTTGCAAACTAGTTTAATTGTAGGCACATACAGATCAATAACTCGAAGTTTTGTCTCGTTCATTACAAACCACTTTATAAAAAAATCAGTTATTTAATATAAAATATGTGTGTATCAAAATAAATGTAACTTTACTGTATTAAACAATTGAAGTCGCTAGTACGCATGGAAAGCATTTATAAAAAGTAATTTTCTTCTTTGTTCTAGAACAGCCCATTTAGGTTGGGCTTTATAATTATAATTGAATTGACAGGTATAAATCTAAAAATTTTTTTTAAATATTTTTCAAGCAATATTAATCTCAGATAGAATCCAATCCATATTTCAAAAAAATATCTTTATATAAAACTAAACAAAAAAGGAAAAATTTATAGAACTCACGTACAAGTTCTTAGTGGCTAAATTTTTTAAAACGGATATTTGTAACCGTGTTATCGTATGTGTTTCTACTAGCCGTTCCCGTTATCGCGGGACTCGTTGTTTTTGTTAAAGTTTCATAGTTAATACAATCCGATCAATATTTTTTGATTTTATATTTTAATCATTAAAACTGCACTTCACAATCACAATAAGTCAAACCTGAAAAATAGCTACTCAATATTTCTTTTATGCATTTGGAGAACGAAAATCGACACTGATGATGGCACAACACCGAAACCGGTTTGTCTCAAAACCAAATTTGACGGAAAATCGTTCCAATATACATCAGTTGTTGAAAACCTTTTCTGCAAAAAAAGTTAATTTTGATTATTCTAAAAATTAACTTCATTTACTTATTGACTTTGCTATATCTTCGTGGTTTCATTCGAGCACTGCTTACCCGTTGTGGCGTTGCTGCTACGCCGCTGTTGCTGTAGCTACGTCGCAGAAAAAATAAAGTTGATTTGCAGATATGCATGCACTTACATGATATGCAATATGCTCCATATTTGAAGAACGAAATTATTAAGTGTATTATGATATCGCTCTAAAAAATATTATTTACTAGATATAAAACTTTATTTTAATTAAATTTTAAATTAAACTTTAAAAAGTGAAAATAAGATTTCAATAGAAAATCAAAATGTAAGATGGCGTTGTTAACTGAACGACTGCTATTCCAGTACTGCATTGTTCTCTTCTTCGCTCGTGTATGTATGTATCTAACGAGAGTTTTTGAGCGTTGTTGCTACTTATGATAGTGGAAACGTTCCAGTCGCTCAGACTGGTATGAATGAGCATACGAAATTCTAGTAAATGAACTAGAATGTTTGCTGACTAGTTTCGCAGTAGACTGTAGGGTATCTACATGCTTCGGTGTCTACGTATATATGTAAATGATTCGAAGTTTGGATTACATTTGTTTAATGAACGTGAAATTAAAAAATGCTGGATGTTATACATTAAGGTGTTGATTAGCATTTATTATTAACTTATGTTGCAGCAAAAGTCTATAATAAACAAACAAACGCGCTTTTTAGCTTTACTACTGAGCGGTAGGTGGCCGCTGCGGCACGCCTCAACGAAGGCTGAGTTATTGCATTGTTTGATTAGTGCGAGGCAGCGGTAAAAACATGGCGGCATTCAGCAAGCGAAAAGCGAACAAACACATTTACACACACATATACAAAAATTGAAATAAGATTAAATCTATTAAATATTTTGATTATCTCTCTTTCTAGGCCAAAAAATGAAAGATGTGCGGAATTGTTGCACGACTTGTTTATTTTTAAGACCAATAAAAATCACTACAAAAATATATATTGACCGCATTTCGAACACGCGAACACAACAACACTCATTACGTGCGCCGCTTAAAAATAAAAAATAATATTTGCATTCAATTAAATCGAAATGCAGCAAAGCGTCGTCACTTGACATTCACTTGCGTAAACACATTGCTCTTCGCTCTCACAACGCACACTCTTTCTCATTATGACCATGTTTTCACGCTAGCGCAGGCATTTCAGCTCACATTGCTATTTGCTATACTGCAGCTCAAAGTGTCGTAAGCACAGAAGTGATAACGCGGTGAAATCGTAGAAAAACATTTATAAAAAAAGCAAAAAAATATTTTAAACCCAAAGTGCAACGCGTGCGGAAAACGCAATCGAACACACACACACATAGACCATATGTTTGCATGTGTCGTTGCATAATTAAAACGCACGCTGTACACTTCATAGTGTTCCTTGGCCTCTCCGTAAGCTGTTGCCCCAAGGATTGCGATTTTAATTGCCACGAATACTCCACACGTCTGCACATTCAGTCTCAGCAAAATTTATGCATACAATTTCCCTGCGAAATAATAAGCAAGCATTAAATTTAAAGCAATAAAAAAACAACAGAAAAATCGTGCAGCAAATGAAAACAAAATTTATAATTATCATAATAAAAAGCGAATATGCGCAAGCCGGCATAATTGTAAGGCGAATTTATTAATTGAATTCGCTCGTTCACAACAAATTAATGCAGCCATAAGTAGCAGTTATAAAAACAACAACAACATTTAAACGAAAACCGCCAATACAGTTAAAATAACAAGAAAATTAATTGAAATAGTTTTAAATACAACAAACGGCGTGGGTGCGCGTTACGAACAAAAAACAAAAAACAGAAAAAAAAAACAAAACGAACAATACAAATAACGAGTACGAAAACGTAAAAAGAAAAGTAGATAACAATAAAAAAGTTTAAGCTTAAGCGTAAACGCTATTAAATAAAAAATAACAGCACTAACAAAATGACTATGAAATCGATGAAATACTCCGATTGTGATACGATCATGGATGGCTATAACCCGGTGCCGCCACCATTGCCCAGACGCGTACCGCCAGTGCGTAACATCTATGCCGAGCCATTTGCGCATGAACCAAATCATTCAAGCAGGTAAATTGATTAACATTTTTTTGGTTGTAAGAGAACTGGTTTCAATTTGTGCAAAGACTATGAGTGGGGCTATTGAAATCCATAAAGTAAAGCTCGTGAGCATCAAGAACGCCTAAAGCTTGTTTCCTGGAAACAGTTTAGAATACTGATTTAATTTTTAAGTTTTAAACAAATCATCGTTCAATAGATTTATATGAGAAATCTTTAACATAAATGCGGAAAATAAAAAAAAATTTACCCCCTTTTAAAGGAAATGAAGTGAAATAAAATAAAATAAAATAAAATAAAATAAAAACCAAAAATGACTAAAAAGATACTAAAAAAATACAAAAAAAAAATAAAATAAAATAATATAAAATAAAAAAAAGAATTTAATAAAATAAAATAAATCATGGTATAATAAAATAAAATATATAATAAAAGACAATATGTAGGTTTAATGTTTGAAAGACGAATATAATTTTTATTCAGAACATTTTTATAACAGATACAAACAATGTTTACTATGATCTAAAAATATAAATATAACTAAGTTTTAATTTGAAAGTATATAAATGCATATATATACAATATAAATGTTATAAGCTCCAACACAATAAAATAAAATGAGATGAAATAAAATATCATAAACAATATTAAAATAAAATAAAATTTAATAAAAGAAAAAGAAATGACATAAAACAAATAAATAAATAAAATAAAATAAAAGAAAATAAGCTAAAATAAAATAAAATAAAAGAAAATATGATGAAATAAAATAAAATAAAAGAAAATATGATGTAATAAAATAAAATAAAGTTAAATAAAACCAATTAAGAAAAGCTAAAATAAAATATAATAAAATAAAATAAAATAAGCTAAAATATAATAAAATAAAATATAATAAAATAAAATAAAATAAGTTAAAATAAAATAAAATAAAATAAAATAAAATAAAATAAAATATAATAAAATAAAATAAAATAAAAATAAAAAAAAATAAAACAATAAAATAAAATAAAAATAGCTCATAAATGCGGAAAATAAAAAAAAATTTACCCCCTTTTAAAGGAAATGAAGTGAAATAAAATAAAATAAAATAAAACAAAATAATATAAAATAAAATAAAAACCAAAAATTACTAAAAAGATACTAAAAAAAATACAAAAAAAAAATAAAATAAAATAATATAAAATAAAAAAAAGAATTTAATAAAATAAAATAAATCATGGTATAATAAAATAAAATATATAATAAAAGACAATATGTAGGTTTAATGTTTGAAAGACGAATATAATTTTTATTCAGAACATTTTTATAACAGATACAAACAATGTTTACTATGATCTAAAAATATAAATATAACTATGTTTTAATTTGAAAGTATATGTATATAATATAAATGTTATAAGCTCCAACACAATAAAATAAAATGAAATGAAATAAAATATCATAAACAATATTAAAATAAAATAAAATTTAATAAAAGAAAAAGAAATGACATAAAACAAATAAATAAATAAAATAAAATAAGCTAAAATAAAATAAAATAAAAGAAAATAAGCTAAAATAAAATAAAATAAAAGAAAATATGATGTAATAAAATAAAATAAAAGAAAATATGATGTAATAAAATAAAATAAAGTTAAATAAAACCAATTAAGAAAAGCTAAAATAAAATATAATAAAATAAAATAAAATAAGCTAAAATAAAATAAAATAAAATAAAATAAAGTAAAGTAAAATAAAATAACTTAAAAATAAAGTAAAATAAAAAAATACAATATAATAAAATAAAATAATATTAGCTTAAATAAAATAAAATAAAAAATAAATAAAATATGATATAATAAAATTAAAAAAAAATAAAATATAATATATATAAGAAATAAGATAGAACAAAATAAAAAAATAAAACAAAATAAAATTAATAAAAAATAAAATGGAATAAAATAAAATAAAATAAAATAAAATGAAATAAAATAAAATATGATATAATAAAATAAAATAAGGCTAAATAAAATAAAATAAGAAAAGCTAAAATAAAATATAATAAAATAAATAAAATAAAATAAAATAAAATAAAATAAAGTAAAGTAAAATAAAATAACTTAAAAATAAAGTAAAATAAAATAACTTAAAAATAAAGTAAAATAAAAAAATACAATATAATAAAATAAAATAATATTAGCTAAAATAAAATAAAATAAAAAATAAATAAAATATGATATAATAAAATTAAAAAAAATAAAATATAATATATATAAGAAATAAAATAAAACAAAATAAAAAAATAAAACAAAATAAAATTAATAAAAAATAAAATGGAATAAAATAAAATAAAATAAAATAAAATAAAATAAAATAAAATAAAATAAAATAAAATAAAATGAAATAAAATAAAATATGATATAATAAAATAAAATAAGGTTAAATAAAATAAAATAAGAAAAGCTAAAATAAAATATAATAAAATAAATAAAATAAAATAAAATAAAACAAAAAAAGTATGATATAATAAAATAAAGTTAAATAAAATAAAATAAAATAAAATAAAATATAATAAAATAAAATAAAATAAAATATAATAAAATAAAATAAAATAAGTTAAAATAAAATAAAATAAAATAAAATAAAATATAATAAAAAAAAAATAAAATAAAAATAAAAAAAAATAAAACAATAAAATAAAATAAAAATAGATAAACTAAAATAAAATAAAATTTAAAAAGTTATAATAAAATATAATAGAATATAAAAAATAGAAGTAAAAAAATGAAATAAAAAAAAAATAAAAAAAAATAAAATAAAATAAAATAAAATAAAGTAAAATAAAATAAAATAAAGTAAAATAAAATAAAATATAATAAAGGAAGTCCTAGCCCTGCGTATATAATAGCATTCAGGATCTGTTAACAACAATATGCAATAACAGAAGGAGCCCTTTTCCGCTTTGCAATAACTCCGCGTATGAAGAATTACAAACCCTCTCTCCCTTTAACCGTAAATAAAAAGTAGGCATAAGGACACACAAATGTATTCAGAATAAACTTTCTGCGAATTCTTTCCAAAAATTGATTGCTTTACAAATGGCGCAACGTGTTGCAGGCAGCAAACAAAAATTGTGCCGAGCCGAATGCAAAATGTTTCTTGATAAAAATCGTGTCGTAAATATTTTGTAAAACGCCGCTGTTGTTTGTTGTGCATTGTTTTTGTATTTAGTGTCTAACAAAAAATTGGCCAGCAAAAACTAATTGAAATTTATGCAATTCAACTTTGGGGGCGAACATAAAACATGTGAAAGCCAACGCTTGACAAATACTAAAAAGCGGCGAAAAGTGGCACAGAAACGAAAAAAAACAGAAAAAATTAGTACATTTATACACATATTTGTTTAAACAATGAATGTGCATGTTTAGCTTTAAACACCAGACACGCCACGAGCTCTTTGAAGCGCTTGCTGAAGCCACAAAAAATGCTGAAAGAAGCTCAAGTAAAATGCAAAACAATGCGTAGCGTCGGCAAATTCTTTACCTTTCAAAATGTGCGCCCAACAACAAAACTTAGCCAATTCACATAGTCCAATCGCAATGCGGTAACTATTTTTGTTTTTTATCCAAATGCCGCAAGAATTGATGCCGCAATTGAATTGGAGGTGAATTTAAATTTCGATTTGCAATGCAAAAGCCGCCGACATGGCTACCAAAACCCTCAACAAGTTAAAGCGTGCTAAACGAAATGTGGTCTTGACTACAGAATGCAATGAAAAAAAAAGAAAGAAAACAACAACCAAACACACAACACATACATACGCAAATGTGAGCACGCTGTGGCAGCCATAAGAACTTGCAACACAGCTGCAGCGGGCCGCAATGTGCGCACCTGGAAGCGTTTAGGTGTATGAGAAAGTCTACTTTGACTCATTAATACGTATAAAGGAGTGTGTGTGGGGGTGCAAGATAAATATGCAATACATACAGTAAGATAGCCAACAACAAAATTCAAAGGAATTGCGTTTTCAGCGTGACTTGTCAAGGGCTTCTTCGGCATGGCTTAGTTTTCGTTTTCGATTTCAAACTGAAAGCCTGCGGGTAAAAGGACGTGTGTGTGTGTGTTTGTATGTGTTCGTAAAATAGGGCACGTGTTCCCGTTATGTGCACCGTTACAACAATTTAACAAAGCTAAATGAGAGTTTATAGGAAGCGCGTGTGCTAGGTAAACGAGCAGCCCACAAAGAAGCACCGAAAGTGGTGTAGTGCGGGTGAGGGGAACGTGTGTACATATAGAGGTCTGCAAAGGGTATATTTAGGGTAGAAAATTGCATAGCCGCAAGTAAGCAAGTTGCCCATTCGAGCGCATAAGCAATACAACAAATTAGCGCTGTGCTTCGAGCTATAAAAACGAAATGAAAAAAAAAAAAAAAGATAAATACAAAACATAAAAAAAGCAAATAACAAAAGCAACATAACAATGCTAACATATTATAATATTAGCGTCTATTAGAGAAAATCCTTTCAGTTTAATAAATTTTGGAGAAAAAGAACACATTTTCGTTGTGTGAGTGAGAACGAATTTAATGTAATAACGAGCAAAATAGAAAAAAATGTGATCGCTTTTAGTAAGTATATAAGCAATGTAGACTGGGCTAAAAAATTTTTTTTTTGCTTTCATATTAGTCGATAACCCAGAAACCAGTAGAGTTAAGGAAATTAAGGTTATGCAAAATTTTAAGTTGGGCATCTAGTAATACAACGGTGAATGTTGCATTTAATTCTATTGATCAGTTTTTGAGTGATGAGCGCGCAAGCATATAGACATACAGACACACATTTTAACAACTGTTTCTTTGGATTCTATGAGCTCAATAACGATGCCTACTAGCAATTTTTTTTTGAATATATACATTGTAAAGACATCAAACTGTTTCAATTTTATTATATGTAGAGATTGGCCTCCTTTATTCATCAAAAAAAAATCAGTTAATAGCAACAAAACAATAAGCCAGCAGCAACAATTATAAGCGCTATCTCGCAAGCGATAAGCTCACATTTGATTTTTAATTCGAAAAAAAAAACATTACAAAAACAAAAAATTACCTTTTAACCGATTTTTTTTCGTAAGCACTTAGCAACATATGAATAAAATAACAATTAAAATTTTTTTTCCGAATTAGAAGTTTGCTTTGTAAAGCAAATTGTGTACTTGTCACTTGGAAGATATCAACCAAAATTTTATAACCTTTTTTCTGCTTGCTTAACTTTTTCTTGTGTTCTATTCAATTTTTTTAAGCGAGCAGAACAAATTTTATGTAGCACCGAAGTGACGAATGAAAAGCCAGTCTACAATACTTGACGAAAAAAATTGTATTCATAAGTCGCTAAGTTTTAACGAATGAAAAGTTGTCTTTATTATTTTTCAGAATAATGAAAAAATTACGTAAAATTTACTGATCTTAATATCTGTTTCTAGAAGCATAGAATTGGTAGTCTAGATTTTTTACGATTGCTTTAAAACTGCTGAACTATTCAAGAAAAAAAAAAAAAACTATTTTGCCCAGTCTAATGTAATGTTGCCATTACGGAATTGAACTTAAAAGCCATTAAGGGATGTTTAGGGCTATTATGTAAATTGGTGAATTTATTTGCTGATATTCATATGTAAGCAATGGTGATTCGGATTTAATCTCATATCAGCACGAACATTCTCGCTCACATACGGATATCATTATGTTTGTTTCCAAATTGACGTGTTACGAATAAAAATTTGTATTTCTATTAAACTCAATCAAGCTTAAAATAGATATAAAATACTTTAATATGCTTGTCTAAAGATAAGCAACTATTTAGATATTTAAATAATACGTTTTATGTCTAATGATATTGATTTCAGATATTATTGGCGTAAACGTGAACGCTGTTAGTTCTGCGTTAACTTGATTGGTCGAAGAGGCCTTAACACTAGGTCTTAGTTTGGTTTGCGGCATAGGTGATTTTGCCGCATCGTATCAAGGTCAGTCAGCCCTTCTTGGTGATAGATGGCGCCATTTGGAACCATCAACGGAGGCCATGTCCGCCTTCATATTTGCTTTCCAACTCAGTTATTTATTTAGGGTTTATTACTATTTTAACTAGAAGTATAGGGAGAAACTTCATGTACCTTTTAGTTTAAGGACCAAACGATTTTCATTTTATTTATTGCAATTTTCATCATTTAATAAAATTTTTTATTTTAATCAAAGCGCCATAGGAACCACTACTTTTTTATAATTGTTTATTCTATATAACGCTGGTTATATTTAACCTATTGACCTTGACAAAGCTACATTATTTTCTTTAAAAATTAGTAATCGATTTTTCTGACTCCCAAATTAAACCCATTTCGATGAGCTATAAAGTAAGACGACTATGATTAACATTATCTTTGCTGTGACGAATAAACAGACCTGCTAAATTTGATTAATAGTCAATTAATTAGATGGCTTTTTTAATTGGTAAAGATTATTTTAATTGTTTTTCAAGAAAAAAATCAAAAAAAGAAAATATTAAAAAAATCAAGAATAATCAAAAAAAGTTTTTAAATTACTTTTGATTATTTCAGATTTTTTTTTTTTGACTTGTTTTGATTATTTTATTTTTTTTCAGTATTACTGATGTTTATATTTATATACTTCAATGCTGAAAAAATCAATAATAATCAAAAAAGAATAAAAAAAAATAAAAATATTAAAAAAAATCAAGAATAATCAAAAAAATTTTGATAATTTCAGATTTGTTTTTGATTTGTTTTGATTTTTTTTTTCAGTGTTACTGTTGTTTATATTTATGTGCTTCAATACTGAAAAAATAGATAACAAACAAAAAATAATAAAAAAAAAATAAAAAAATATAAAAAAAAAAATTTTAAGATATCAAAAGTAATAAAACAAAATTTTTTGATTATTTTGGATTATTTTTGATTTTTTAAATTTTTTTTAATAATCGTAAAAAATCATGATATTTTTGATAATTTTTTTAATTCATTGGAAAATAATCCTTAAATATTTAAAATAATGTAATCAATCAATAAATGGATTATCAAGAAAATAAATAATCAAACCGGTAATCATTACTATTTCTGATCATTGTTTAACAGGTCTGCTAATAAATAATAATTTAATATACAATTCTTATACTTTGACGCTATAAATTTCGCTACATATTGATTTCAACAGCCAATCAAAATTTCAATAAATATTAAATAACAGCGGTAAATTAAACTTGCGCCAACTCAGCGCTACGAGACCGCAACTACTCAGAAGTAATCGAAAAAAGTAAATTTCATAATAAAAAATAACCTCTTAAATTAAAAGTCAATAAATACAATAAAAAAAACGCAACAGCGCGCCACTATTGGTTTTTATTAACCCTTATTTGCCGTGCTAGCTGGAGCTAGCGACTGTGGATTGGTCGTCGTTTGGGCTCAGCGCATATGCTAATTAAACATACTTGAGTTGGACGCAAGAAAAAAAATTATAAGTAACTGGAATTTGAAGAAAAAAAGA
Organism: Merzomyia westermanni; assembly: GCA_949987695.1. Taxonomy (NCBI): domain Eukaryota; kingdom Metazoa; phylum Arthropoda; class Insecta; order Diptera; family Tephritidae; genus Merzomyia; species Merzomyia westermanni. Next base: position 11,656,680 of record OX465290.1, on the reverse strand, counting down.
AAGAAAAAAAAGAGGAGTTTCCACATGATTGCATGACGTTTGCGTACTGGGTGCAGTGCCTGGCAGTGTTGTTGGAAACAAATTTTTATTTATGCTGTGAACGATTTCGGGGAATGAAAAAGAAATGATTTCATGCTTGATTTATCAAATTGACAGTTAAACGCAACTGTCATTTATGAAATGCATCTTTGGTAACCAGTATGGTATGTATGTACTCGTAGATGTGTGGCTTTTCCGTTTGGTTGTCTTTAATGCTTTGGGAAGTTGTCAAGCGCTTGAAGGTACAAATGCCGACCGCTATGTGTTACGATTATGGCGTTGACATGTCAGTCAAATTAAACCAGCATTACCCCAGATGAGTTTCTATGTTGGCTAGCGTGGCACCCAAACATGTTTATTTGCTTTCGTATTTTCACACAGCGCACGCTTGAATTGTTTTCCAATCAGACAATTTCAATTAATACGCACAGATACAGTGCACGCCAAAACTTAAGCACCAAAAGTCCCTGTACCAAAAATATTTAAATAAAATTCTATGTACCGGTTTAAAATTTTGTATTTGTTTTTATTGACGAAGGCCATGTATTGGTTATTTGAAATATGAAATATGAAACAAAAAACCTGGTTTCATGAAAATTAAAATAATCAAAAATAAGTCTTGTTTTTTTCTGGTTGCAGGTTGGATGATTAATAGAAGTCTGAAATTTTGCTAGAAATAATTATGCCGTGGTATTTCGCCAAAAAATTTTACACAAATTGAATCAAGGTAAAGCAGCAAATCCTACTAAAAAAGGTTTTCATATTTTTAATGGATTTCTTAGTGACCTGCAAATGCTTTTTCGTTCAACTGGCGCTCTAAGCACTGTACAGAGCGGTAAATAGTCTACGAAAAGTACCGAATAGTAAGGATCGGCTAATAGTTAATGGCCTAAAAATATTTTTTTTTCGCAAGAAATTTTATAAAAGCATTTGGTATATTCAACCCCTTGTAGGACCATTTAAAGACGTTGTCTAAGCTTTATGGAGGGCGAGTAGTTTTTTCAAGTTAATGTTTCTATATTATTTTATTTTTTGTTCAGAGATTAGAACGGGGAGTTCGGGGCCCCTGTTACACCTTAAATTTATTAATTGTGGCGAGCAATTTTCGCTCTGAAGCATTGCGCGGGCTTGGCTTCCTCTTTTCCGCTGTGAAAAACCCCGATTTGGGATTACAAAACATAAACTATATCTTCGAAATATTTCATAAGCTGGTTGCGAGTTACAAGAGAGTGCAGCGCAAATGAAATAAACGAAAGAATATGCCCGAGGTAGGCATACCGGTCGTAAGAGGCGACTAATATGGACAAAGGTAATGACGTGCAACTCGATGGTTGATCTACGGATATGATGCCTCCCACCTCTCATTACCCATCTCTCCTTACGGAAGGAGGGGTGACATGACCTAGAAGGTTCCACTGGTCATACTAAATCGCTACCACGACAGTCGGGCAGTACCGCAAGGGAGTACCGGAGCGTACCGGGTTCATATCCGGCCAAGGACTGTCAGTTCGACAGCACCCCCAAAACCTTCGGGGAGTGTTTTTGTCGTTACAACAACAACAACAACAACAAAGAAATAACTATAGTTCACGTCGTTTAAAAGACGTGTTCTTTAAGAGCGCCTACTGCACTTCGGAGCCTTGAAATACTTGGAGTGGATTAAATTCATAGGATTGAAAGGGTATTGGAGCATTTGATGTACAAAGACATTCATCAAATCCTTTTGCTATTTCTAATATAGGAAATAATGCAATTAAGGTAGAGCTATCAGCAAAGCGGAAGCATATAAATTTTGCAGTATTGACGTGATCCGTTTCATTCAACTGAACAAATTATTTATGGTGGACGCTGGATCCCAAAACTCCGGGGGGAAATTACAGCAACAAAGACTCTCTATTTAGACAAGTTGAAATGGCGTGGATAAATATTTCCTTAATGCCAACGCGATGTGAACCTGCCATAGAGAGGCACGGACTTCCCACGAAATAACGAAAAAACCGGGTTTGTGCCATAAACATTTGATGGTGCTTTTGTGTCGTCGTTCACTTCTTGAGTTCATGGGATTCTTTGTACAAGATTTTTTGGATGAACAAGGGAACTATTTTTATTTACTCAAATTTCTAATACCTAATATGTATTCTTCCTTAATAAAAAGAATTTATTATTATGGAACTTTTACTGACGATTCTTTTGAGTAAAATATTTTAAAGGGAATTTCGCTGCTCAAGTTTTGTCGCACACTGTATATAGATAGGCAGACGGTTACGCGCGCGTCAGTGCTGTTTCATGCTGGGAGAGCAACGTAAAAAACATAATTAAAATCTTCAATTGAAAAGACGTCTTAGCCTAAAGCGATTATAGGTTCAGAAATAGATGATTAACAGCGTCCTTAATTTATTCTAAGCTGAACTCAAATCATGTGCTGAAAAATGTCGCAGCCACGATGTGCGTCACTGAAAACCCACGCGTTGCCACTGTTGCCGTCGAAAGTTTTAAACGTCTGTTGTTGTTAGCTATGTGACAATGGTGTGACATCTTCCCTGCTGTTTGTAATGCGCTCCACGCTCTATCCTCCTATGATTTAACTTTAATATTTTTTTTTCTTTATGATATTTTTGTTAAAAATGGACAACATGTTTTCGTTTTACATTTCTAATTAAATGGGAATGTGCTGTGCCCTGCCATCCGTTTTTAGTGTGGCTGTTGTTGTTTTTGCTTATGTTTTTGTATTCCATTCGAACTCCAACTGTCATTTATTTAATACGCAATAAGAAAATGTTCACCGAAGAGAACGTAAAGAGACCTTTTCATGCTGTAAGCTCGTAAAAATAGTTTAGCTTCCTACCTCACAAACTGCGCGCGGACCGTAGAGTTCCAACGTGCGCGCAGAGCACCGTAATTATGTGTCAGTTGTGGGTTTCAATAGTGCGCTGTGCCCTATGCTTGACCTCTATTTATGTTTTGTTTTTATTCTTCCTTTGTCAGTTGATTGTTGTGCTCAAGCTTATGCTCTTTGTGTTGTTCCTGTTGTTGTCATTTTTTATTTAATTTTCTTTGTCATTTAAATGCCTATTTCCAGCTCGTTGTGTCGCACGTAGAAAGTTCTAAGAAAGTGAGTTAGCTAAGGCTTAAGAAAGACTCTGTTTATTACGTTGCCAGTCCATCAGCGGGAAGTTACTCATTAATTTACGTACGTAAATATCTAGATATGTATTTATGTATTCATGCAGCATGCCACAATTGCTGCTGGTGCCTGCCACAAGACTGAAATAGTCAGCAAAAATATATTCGCTGCTCTGTCAAACCTGCTGCATGTAGGATTTCACGTTTTTTATGATTTCGACTCGACCGTTTCCGAAGAATTTAATTGTCTTTTAATTATAGTACGCACTTTTTTTCTTTTTTGTTGTGGTTTTTTTCGGAAATCTGTTTTTATTGCAAGGATGTGCGCCGAATGTCTTAATTGACATTTTGATTGAACTTCATTCATTGGCAATTTTTCATCAGTCTTTTGCTGGGAATTGACGAAATGCAAATGTGAACTGTAAGAGTGGAATGCTTGCGAAGCAGTTAAGGCCTTTAGTTACACAGCAGTTTATGTCCCCTAGTAACAACGGCACGTTTTACTTAAATTTTTTGCATGCAGGCAGTTAAATGAGGAGTGACCATCAAATAAAGCAGGGGTTAATAGCAATAAGTACTTTCCCCATCTGCAGCATTCATTTAATTTTATTTCATTCCATTTTATTTTATTTTATTTTATTTAATTTTATTTTCTTTTATTTTAGTTTATTTTATTTTCTTTTATTTTATTTTATTTTATTTTATTTTATTTTATTTTATTTTATTTTATTTTATTTCATTCTGTTTTATTTGATTTCACTCTATTTTGTTCAATATAATTATATTTTATTTAATTTTTTTTTCATTTTATTTAATTTTATTAAATTTCATTCTATTTTATTTCCTTTTATTTATTTTATTTTATTATATTTTATTTTATTTTATTTTATTTTATTTTATTTTATTTCATTCTATTTTATTTGATTTCACTCCATTTTGTTTAATATAATTTACTTTAATTTAATTTAATTAAATTTATTTTTTTTTTTCATTTTATTTAATTTCATTCTATTTTATTTAATTTTTTTTTTATTTTATTTTATTTTATTTAATTAAATTTTTTTTTTCATTTTATTTAATTTTATTTAATTTCATTCTATTTTATGTTATTTTATTTTATTTTACTTTATTTCATTTTACTTTATTTTATTTTATTTTATATTATTATATTTTATTTTATTTTATTTTGTTTTATTTTATTTTATTTTATTTTATTTTATTTTATTTTATTTTATTTCACTCTATTTTATTTAATATAATTTAATTTTATTTAATTTCATTCAACTTTATTTTATTAAATTTTTTTTTCATTTTATTTGATTTTATTTAATTTCATTCTATTTTATTTTTGTTTATTTAATTTATTTTATTTTATTTTATTTTATTTTATTTTATTTTTTTAAATTCATTTTATTTTATTTAGTTTTATGTTGTTTTATTTTATTTTATTTTATTCTATTTCTTTTACTTTTATATTATGAAGTTCCATGACCATAAATCAGCTCAAGCCCAAAACATCTATCATGAGTATGATCATGCCGCCAGCTGGCGGTGCATGCTCAATGTTATGGTAAATGTGAATAGAACTAGATGGAGAAGCCTAGCAGCTTCCAAAATGGATCTATAATTTTCCTATTCTATTCTAATAAAAAGTTTTAATAATTAATTAACAAATAGTTACTAAAAATAAAAAAAGAATAATAATTTTTATGAAAATAGAAAAATTATTATCTATTGAGTGGTTTGTATACAAAAATTATTTCATTTCATTCTATTTTATCTTATTTTTTTTTTTAATTTATTTTATTTTATTTTTTTTATTTCATTCTATTTTATTAAATTTTATTTTATTTCAGTCTATTTTATTAAATTCAATTTTATTTTATTTCTTTTAATTTAATTTAATTTTATATTATTAAATTTTATTTTATTCTATTTTATTTTATTTTGCTTTATTTTATTTAATTTTATTTTGTCTTATTTTTTTTAGTTATGTACGATTACTGAATAATAAAATAATATCAGTGCAAGCAAAGCACTTGTATACACACACATAAGCGGAGCGTCGCATATCAGCAAACAGTCAAGCAAGAATTTCTATACCGCCTACTAGGCCTAATCTCACTTGCAATCATACATGGGCAGACCCAAGATAGTAAAATCGTCTGCAGGTAGTCAAAAGCATGATTTGAGCGAGATATGCACGAGTGATACAGTGGCCAAACATTGCTGTATTTGCAAAATATTTTATGATATTTCCAATTGCGTGGGAACACAAATATTTTTCATTTTAAATAGCGCTGAAGAGCAAGAAATACTCGAAGGTATTAAACATGTTAATAAAATAGTTCAAACGTTATACGTTTCGGTTTCGTATATATATTTTGATATATTTATCCTAGTATAAATATTTCAAATAAATGTTTCTCATCGCAATCATAGTTGTATTCAAGTAAACCCAAAACGGATAATTGAATATTTTAGGTGCAATAACGAGGAAAAAGCTATCGAAATTGCGATGTGTCCCACTGTGGGATCACAAGCACCCTTATATATGTACAAGTTGTGTTGATCAAGTACTAACGTAGTTACAGAAACTCATGAAACAGTCTAAAATTATTCCTACTCTCAGCAAACTGGCGCTTTAATCCTTTAATGGAGGGAGAATTAACGAGCACAGTCGCAAAGGAATATTCATTAATCCTACAAATTAACATAAAACAATTTGTATTCCACAGCTGACAACTAAAATACAGTCTGAAATGAAAAATATTTATTGACGAAATCGTTAAAACAGGTAAAATATCGCTACCGCCAACGCTTTCATTGAACTGGCTTGAGCTTCAGAATCACCGCAGTTAGAGTTGAAGCATTGAAAGTAAAAAAATTGTAGAGAGAGAGAAATGCAGATGATTACTACTCAACAACAAAACTTCGAAAATAAAAATTTGCAATTCAAATCATAGGTATGATGACAACAACATTTCCAAAACACGAAGATAATGTTCAGAGTGCATAAATACATACAAATGTATATAGATTTATAGAGCAAGGGAAGTTGAAAGAAGAACGAGCTAACATCCACTACAGATACTTTCCCACATCCAATGCATCAGTCATTAGGCTGCGCCATCACTCTCAGCATGTCTGGGATTTATACCCTCGAACCGTTGCTGCTACTAAAAAATTGGAAAACTAAAATCAAATTACAGCAAAATTTGAATAGGAAAATTCGATTAAATGCAAATCGATATGCAAAGGCGCAGAAAGCTCAGAGCGAGCGCATAACGACAAACCGAGAGGGCAATGAAAAATTTGTTATGCGTTGGGTATAAAGAAGAAAATAAACGAAAGGACAAAAAAAAAAATCCTAAATATGGATAAAACAGCTGCGTGGCTTTGGGTGGCCTACAGGCGATTTAGGAGCGGATGGAACGGCTGAAGTTTGCGCTGCGCGGAAGTGTGAAGTGCAAACTGTTGTGCCTCAACGAAAAATGAGGAAAATGCAAGATTTATTGCGGCGTAATGCGAATGTAATTGCATTAATTTTATTGGGGCGCTCCCTAGGCAACCACACGTAAACACAGAAACGAAAATACGAGCGACCGAGTGAATGCACTTCCACGGCAGTAGCAGGCAGAAGTGGGAAAAAGCGCTGTGATAAAGGCTTGCGTTATGTTGCATTGAAGGTGGCAGGAATCTGCATGCTATGCCATGAATTTTAAATTGCACATGAACATAAACCTACACAGAGACACACAAATACACCGCAGTGACGCACAAAGGAGTATTACTAATTTCATAAATCCACTGCGGTTGATTGCCAGGAAAAGGGAAGAAATCGCAGCGGGACTACGCCGCAGAAGCGAGATATTGTTTAAAGTGCCAAAGTGCTGTTTGTATGTAATTATAACTGCGCTATTACATTTATGCACGTACAGGGTGGTTAAATTGGTTTGCTGCAATAGGTTTTAAGAATTTTTAAAACACGAATAACCCTAACGGGGTCATTATGTAAAAGCCCAGTTAGACTTACATAGCAGTGCATGGCATGTGTGCTCTCTCTCAAAATATTTATTCAAGTGGTTTAAGTATAATCGATTAGCCAAAGCATCGCATTGCATGAAGTTACATAGCAGTCTGTTGAATTTTAGTTTTTTGCTCGCGCCATGCTCTCACCTCTCTCAGACTCTGGCAGTAGTACTTATTGCTTGTTTGTGCGTTTTTGTTGTTATGTAGAGCATATGTGCGCTAAATCAACTATAACCAGCTCTTTGTGTCAAATGAGCTGCACTGCTTTGCAGGAATAACTGGGCCATAACACGCAACGAGTCGAATTAGACAAGGTTACACTGAAATAAAAGCCTTTTGCCGGGTAAAAAAATGTTGGGCATTCTGGTACGATGGAACCGGTTGTGGTGGAGAGCCACTTTTTCTCGTTTAAAGAAAAATAAAATTAAATTAAATTAAAAAAATGGGAGTTGCTTGTTTGGTATGAAATAAGTTTGAAAGTGAATGTGACGTAAAGTGTCACGGCGACTTACATAATCAGCCCCTCAATCTCGAGCGCCGCCTTGTGAAAAATGATACATGGTGAACGAAACTAATAAAAAATGTGATCCCGTACGAGTAAAAAGTAGTCAGAAATAGTTAGAGGAAATTGATCCAGTAATCGCTTCTCTGACAAATGAGAGCACAAAAAGGAGAATATTAAGTTGCACAAAAAATGTAAGCAAAGTAAAACTAAATTTAGAGATTATATTTATTTCATTTTATTTTATATTATTTTATTTTATTTTATATTATTTCATTTTATTTTATTTTATTTTATGTATTTTAATTTATTTTATATTATTTTATTTTATATTATTTTATCTTATTTTATTTTATTTCATTTTATTTTATTTTATTTTATTTTATTTTACTCTATTTTATTTTATTTTAATTTGTTTTATTTTAATTTATTTTATCTTATTTTATTTTATTTTTTTTTAATTTTATTTTATTTCATTTTATTTTATTTAAATTTTTTTCATTTTATTTGATTTTATTTTATTTCATTTCATTTCATTTTATTTTATTTTATGTTATTTCATTTGATTTTATTCTATTTCATTTTATTTTATTTTATTTTATTTTATTTTATTTTTATTCATTTTATTTTATTTTTTTTTTATTTTATTTTAATTTATTTTATTTTATTTTATTTAATTTCATTTTATTTTATTTTATTTTATTTTATTTTATTTTATTTTATTTTATTTTAGTTTATTTTATTTTATTTTATTTTATTTTATTTCATTTTATTTTATATTATTTCATTTTATTTTATTTTATTTTTTTTATTTTATTTTAATTTATTTTATTTTATTTCATTTTGTTTTATTTTATTTTATTTTCTTTTATTTCATTTTATTTTATTTCATTTCATTTTATTTTATTTTATTTTATTTTATTTTATTTTATTTTATTTTATTTTATTTGATTTGATTTGATTTTATTTTATTTTATTTTATTTAAGTTTATTTTATTTTAAGTTATTTTATTTTATTTAAGTTTATTTTATTTTAAGTTATTTTATTATATTTTATTTTACTTTATTTTATATTATTTTTATTTTATCTTGAAAAAGCTTTCGTAATAATAAAAATATTTACAAAAACTGAATTAGTTTGAGTTGTTCCTGCTGTTGTTTCTAACTATCTTTCCTAAACATTTGACTTTAGAGTAATCGAGCCCATGAGGAACTATCGAGTAGTCACAATATTCAACAGGATGAACCTAATTTTGTAATCTCTTCCCTGATAGTATTTCCAATAACAGTGGTTTAAATAGTGTTTCCAAAATAATCGGTTTAGGTTGTCTCGAAACACGGTTTTACGAAGAAATTTAAAAATCCAGCACCCTTATAAATATGCATGCGAACTTTTAATAGCGTCTCATAAAGGCACTAAATGTTTTGGCACTTACAATAAAAACTCAGCAACAACAAAATGTAATGCATTGCAATAAAATGCGTGGTAAAAGCATGAACACTCATGCACTCTTAAAATCATACAGCAAACACATCTACATTTACAAAGCCATGCACATTAGGGTAGTAAATAAAGCATACTACTACAGGGTGTTTTTTTACAGGTTTGTTTTTCGAATAGAGATAAAACTGGCATTTTGTGGTCAAATCTGGCAACTCTAATGTCATTTATGTTCAGTTTGGTTTGCCATTTCATCATGAACAGGTTGACAAAAGAACAACGCTTGCAAATCGTGCAAATTTATTTCGAAAATAATGGTTCAGTTCGCGAAGTTTACCATGAGCTCCGTCCATTTTATGGTCGACATAATCGTCCATCAGAGCAATTAATTCGGTTAACCATGGATCGTTTTCGCACTACGTTTACTCTATGTGATAATACGCATCCGCAGAGACGTCGAACAGTGCGCACCGAAGAAACAATTGCCGCTGTAGAGCAAAGTGTTGAAGAGGACCAGAATGAATCGATTCGCCACCGTGTACAGCAATTGGAGCTTTGTCCATCAACTTTATGGAAGATTTTGCGCAAAGATCTTGGCTTGCGACCTTACAAGATCCAGCTTGTGCAAGAATTAAAGCCGCGAGACCATGCAATGCGTCGTGATTTTGGTGTATGGGCCGAAAATGAGATTGATTTCAATGCTGATTTTCATCGCAAAATTTTGTTCAGTCATGAGGCTCATTTTTGGTTGAATGGCTACGTCAACAAGCAAAATTGCCGCATTTGGAGTGAAGAGAATCCACATGAGACCCTTGAAACGCCATTACATCCACAAAAACTGACTGTTTGGTGTGCTCTATGGGCTGGTGGAGTCATTGGGCCATACTTCTTCCGCAATAATGCTGGAGAGGCAGCTACCGTTAATGGAGACCGGTATAGAGCCATGATAACCGACTATTTTGTTCCCGAATTGGATGGCATGAATGTGGATGAGTTGTGGTTCCAACAAGACGGCGCTACATGCCACACAGCGCACGTCACAATCGATTTATTGAAGGAAACATTCGATGAGCGCATAATTTCGCGGAATGGACCTGTCAATTGGCCACCAAGGTCGTGTGATTTGACACCATTGGATTATTTTCTTTGGGGATATGTGAAGTTGCTCGTCTACACCAACAAACCAGAAACGTTAGGGGAATTGGAAGCCAACATTCGTGGCGTTATTGCCGACATACGGCCCCATATGCTCGAAAAAGTGGTTGAAAATTGGACCTGTAGAATTGGCTTTATTCGAGCCAGCCGCGGCGGCCACATGCCCGAAATCATATTTAAACATTAATGGCATAAAATTATCCTTCCAATAAAGCCAAATTGATGGACCTTAAAACGATTTTCTTGTGTTTTATTTCAATTCGAAGTTCTATACCCCTAAAAAAAACACCCTTTACTACTCATCCCTAGAAAGCCCACTTTTAAACAGCTTTTTGAAGAAAAACGATGTCAGTTATTGGGCTAGACACAAGATAACAAAATAAACAAACCGACCCGCACAGTCGGTGTGTCAAAAATGGACACTTAAATAACCAGAATCCATCATCAATACTAAATCCGCCCAATGACTGTGCTTGCGTAAGGTTGGGGTTAAAAAAGAAAGAAAGGAGAGCAGAAACTATGTTTTTCCCATTCCATGCGCACCTCGCCTAAAAAGGTTTCAACTTTAAAAATAAATTTCTAGGCGCAGTCTAATGTACACTATACACATAGTATGGTCCTATCTGCGTATAAATAAGTATGGCTTTAGCACATTTAACGTTGTATATGTGAAATATTTGCATTGAAATTTAACACTTCAGGGGGTCCCGCGCGCTCATTCAATCATCTCCTCAGCTGGCAATGCATAACAGACGAAGGCTTTTAATGCAAAAAACAAAGAAAGTGCGAAATTGTAAAAATAGTAGTAATAAAATTAAAATAATAATAAAATACAAAACTCTTAACGAAGGATGCTAACAAAGATTTATGTTAAATGCGAAAATGAAATTGAAATGCAATGACGGACGGGCTCCGTTGTTGAGTCGTAGCCGCTGTTTGCTTGACGTGCTTGCCTACAGCCTTGACGATGGCTGGTAGCAAACGCGAATAGCTCGATCCTCATCAAAAAATAAAACCATATCTAAAATGCAATAAAATAAATTTGAGTAGGCATAAAACGTTTACAAATGCAATCAGCACATGAGCCATTCGAGCCCGGTGAGAGACGCGTATCCACTGCAATGTCATGTGCCATAAGTTGATGCTGCACTGTTCATGTGAAATGCGAGCAGACGTACACGCGCAACGAAAACTCTCCATTACAGTCGCTCCTGACAGTTGTACAACAGCTGTTTCTAAATTTTGAATACTCAGACCATTCCCGGAAATTGATCAAGTTTATTAAGCTTTATATATCAAACCTTCTGGTTCCGCTCGTCATGCCAACAGAGAGCATCGAAAGAGTATAAGGAATGAGTTGTATTTAAAAACGATCATAGCGCAGCTAAATAAAAAAAAGAGGCTCAGCTGTCTGGGTCATGTTATGCGTATGGACAAAGAAGATCCAGCCCAGAAAGCGTTCCTATCGACACGAGAATTCGACCAGAGGTGGAAAAAAACAGACGGAAGAGGAATTTGTGCTTCCAACTCCAGTCAGTCATCGCTCAAACGAGAAGATATTTGAATTTAATTTTAAATAAACCACTTTCAAAACAATAGCCCTCAATTTTTCACTTCAACCAATATTAAAAATGTTTATTGTTGTCATAAAAACCAAATGCAATCTCACTTTTCGTTACCAAACCTCAAAAGGCTTTTTGTTGTTGCAATCATTCACTTCACCCTAACGCGTTTTATTTTGAGAAATGCATTCATGCCTGAATATCAAATTAACTGTCATTTATTGCTCACAAATATGTATGTTTAAAGTTCTACCTAATGCATAGCTTTCGCTAGGCTAGCTTGGCTTTAGGAGGTCAAAAGTGGGCTGTGGTTGGAAAAGGGTTGCGCCGACTGTAGCCTATGGTGCAGGGTATTGATAAAAAAACTAACTTAGTAGCGCAAGTTTCTTAGTGATAGTCCAAAGCATAGGACCTTTTCTGTCTTCTTTGAACTAATTAGGATGAAACCAATTCTACATATAAATACGCAAATTAAAATAAAATAAAATAAAATATAATAGAATAAAAAAAAATTAAGTGAAATAAAATAAAATAACGTTAAATAAAATGAAATGAAATAAAAATAGTTAAAATAAAATAAAATAAAATAAAGTATAAAAAATAAAATTAAATAAATTAAATAAAATTAAAAAAAAATAAAATAAAATAAATTAAAAAAAAAAACATTTACAAAATAACGTAAAATAAAATAAAATAAAATAAAATAATATAAAATAACGTAAAATAAAATGAATTGAAGTAAAAATAATTAAAATAAAATAAAGTACAAAAAATAAAATAAAATAAAATAAATTAAAATAAAAAAAAATAAAATAAAACAAAATAAAATAAAATAAAAAAAATAAAATTCAAATAAAATAAATAATATTAAAATAAAATAAAATTAAATGAAATAAAAATAATTAAAGTAAAATAAAATAAAGTATAAAAAACAAAATAAAATAAAGTAAAAAAATAAAGTAAAATAAAAAAGAAAACATTATATAAAATAACGTAAAATAAAAAGAAATGAAATAAATATAATTAAAATAAAACAAAATATAATAGAATAGAAAAAAATGAAATGAAATAAAATAAAATAACGTTAAATAAAATGATATGATAAGATAAGATAAAATAAAATAAAATTCAAATAAAACAAAATAAAATAAAATAAAATAAAATAAAATAAAATAAAACAAAATAAAACAAAATAAAATAAAATAAAATGAAAGGCTACTTCAAAACTAATATATATAATAACCCCAACTAGTTACCTAACTAGGAACTTACAAGCATGTTTCAAGCAAACATTTCTTCACTAGAAGAATAATACCCGTACTCTATTAGAGCGTCGGCCTTTTAGGAGGTATTTTAGAACTAGTTGGTCTAACTGCAGGGTTAATGTGTGAGTAAGACAAAAGAAGTATTTCAACGTCGGCAAATCGCTTTAGTGCGCTTGTTTTTTGTTATTTGGTTCCTTTTTCGCTTGTTCATGTCATGCACATAAATCATTTTAATGCAACTACACTAAATTACTATATGCCACAACACTACAACGGCGGTGACACCATCAACATCAACCAAAGAACAACCAATCTCAAACAAAGTGTTTAGTTGGGCATTTTAGTCAATGAACCAGCACGACTCTACATATTTTCCACACACCCATTCGAAAGTATATACATATATACATATATACTGTGAGGTGGATAAAAAGTAAATGTAAATACTAAGTGAAAGCGAGGGGATTGGTTGAAGTTTGTCGCGCGCCCACTCGCTGTGCAGCGTAACTCGTGCAATTAAATGACATGACATTTGATTTGTACCTCTCTCTGAGTACAATTGTGTGCGTGTGAGTGTATATGTGTGATTATTAAGGCCAGTAACGCAGTTTCTTCCTATATTTCGTTTTCTACGTACTTTTGAAAAATTACATTTTTACTGCCGTTTAGACGCTTCCGCTTCGCTGACACGCAACACATCCATGAAATTGTTGTATTTCACTTTCACGCAATTTGATTTCACTTCGACAATGCAAAATCATTCAATCATTTATTCATTCATTGAATTCGAATACTCATGCCGATTGTAGCAAAGAGGGTCGAGAAGAAAGGGAATTTATAAATTGTTCCTCCTACTACCAACTATGTAAGCGTTTTTGTGGCAACCGAAACTGATGCGATAAAGTAAAATAGAAAAAAAAAAATATTTTGTCGTTGTGGACCGCGGGTGAAAACGCAAGATTAATGATCTTGCAAATGTTTAAACATATCCTCATATAGGTTGTTGTAGAGGTGGAGGATGCGCTAGCGAAAAGTATCATTAATAATTTCAAAGATATCAAGGCATCAAGCTTTGAAGAAAAGCTGCCAAAAGGAAGTGTATGATTGACAAGAGTTCATAAGAACAAGGCGAATTTATTGTATGTATGCCGCAGTAGTAGCTGTAGCATGCCACATCCCATAAAGTGAGAGGGGTCAAAGTGGCTGTCAGTTGATTAAAATTTTGCTGAGCATGTCTGTGTGTGTGGTTGTACCGTGAAATGTAACTAGTCGATCAGTGACAGCTATAAATTCCTATTTTATGTAGCAGCATAATGAAAAAAAGGCTCAGCTATTTTATCATTGTTTAGACGAGGAGCACACGGTTATGAGGGGTTTCGCCAAACATGCTACTAAAAGCAGCAAAACAGCCAGAATACAATGTACTATCTTTCAGGTTAGTCTTGACGAGCTCAAGACCAATTGATAATAGTTATTTATTTTAGAAAGCAACATACATATACAGGCTATAGTTATGGTACTATTTCGAAAAAAGCCACGATTTCTCTTCGTCAGGCCATTTCGAATAGTTTTGATATTTAAGAAGGAAAAAAAAGGTTTTTTATTTAATTTTATTTTATTTAATTGTTTTTACATTCATTTTATTAGCTTCTTATACAAGGTGGCTGATGAATTTTGCTACATTAAGAAACTCAAATAATTTTTTTTTTCAGTGTATGGAATTCATTTTTCTTTTATTCATGTTAAAGCTCATTAAATTTTATTAAATATAGCCTTATTAGTTTTAAAAATAATGGAATTTAAATGCCCCCCCCCTGCTCGTCGATGCATGTGCGGCATCTTACCAAAAAGTTGTTCATTACTGCTTGGAGAGTTGAGACAGGAATAGCCGCAATTGTTTCTCGAATGGATTGCCTTAGTTCATTCAAATTTGTTGGTTTTGCGTTGAAGACTTCCTGTTTGCAATAACCCCACAAGAAAAAGTCAGGTGCAGTAAGGTCAGGCGACCTGGGTGGCCAACGGAATGTGGAGTTTCTGGATATCAGCTTATTGGGAAATTTTCGTCGCAATTCTGTCATAACAGGTTGGGCTATATGAGGAGCTGCACCATCTTGCTGAAACCACACAGAGTTGAAAGAAATTCTCATTCAACGTAATTCTGGATAGAAAAACTCTCTCAACATGCTCAAGTAACGGTCTCCAGTAACCGTAACGGTGTGACCGTTTTTTTCGAAGAAGTAGGGCCCGACAATGCAGCGTGATGAAACTGCACACCACACTGTGACACGAAGTGGATGCAATTCCGTCTCATGGAGTATCTGTGGGTTGGAAGCACTCCATATTCGACAATTTTGTTTGTTTATGTTGCCGTTTAAATCGAAATGGGCCTCGTCAGACATGAAAAGACAGTTCAACATGTTTCCATCCTCTTCCACCATTTGAAGCATCTTCTGGCAAAATTCCAAGCGAATCGGCATGTCTGCAGCGTTCAGTTTGTTGGCCATTTGAATTTTATATGGGAATAAGTCCAAATCTTTGTGCATAATTGACTGTAATGACTGTACCCATTTGAGCAGATAAGCTTCTTGTCGAAACACGTGGATTGTTTTGTATGGCAGCAGCTACAGCAGCGATTGTTTCCTCCGTTCGAACTGAAGGGTTTCAAAGATAAGGTCTTCTGTTGACTCTCCCATGCTCGGCAAAATTGTTTACAAGTCTTATTATGGTCCATCTGCTCGGAGGATTGCCGCCAAACGTGCGCCTATACTCTCTTTGAACCGAAACTACGGACTCCAGTGCGTGATAGTGGCGGACAATCCAAATTCTTGTTTCAGTGTCCCAGTTATCCATTTTTGTTAAATGTAAAAGTCAATCTGCAAAATAAAAAAAAAATTTACCAGGTTCATTAAATAGAAAAAAAGTTATTTAATTTTTTTTTGGTAGCGGCTTTCATTAGCCACCCTGTACCTAGTAGTGCCACGCCCACAAGGTATATTAACTTTAGTGGCGTAACGGTGGTATGTAGCGGCATAAACGTATCGAGATAGATATTGACTTATGTATATCAAAATGTTGAGGAGGAAAAAAGAAATTGATTAAGCCATGTCCGTCCGTCCGTCCGTCTGTGAACACGATAACTTGAGTAAATTTTGAGATATCTTAATGAAATTTGGTATGCAGGTTCCTTGGCACTCATGTCCGAGTGCTATTTAAAATGGGTGAAATCGGATTATAGCCACGCCCACCTTTTATATATAGAATATTTTCGAAAATACAAAAAAAAAGTGATTACTCAGTACATAATACACTTATAAGAATAAAATTTTGTGTGTACATTAATGTTAAGGCAGAAAATACATTTTTCCAGAAATGTTTGCAAATGGGTGTGGTACCGCCCACTTTTGATTAAGTCAAACTTAGAAATAATATTAATCATAAATCAAAACTCTTTCAAGATATAGAAAGCAAATTCAGTACAAATATTTATCTTAATACAGAGTATGTTCCGGAAAAAAATGGGCGAAATCGGTTAAGAACCACGCCCACTTTTATACGAAAGATTTTAAAAAGGATCATACATATATTAAATAGGTAATAAATTTGCGTACAACAGCTGGAAATCATTTCTATTTCACTTCCAAAGCGTCCGTAAAGGAAGAAAGCCGAAATACAAGGTGGCGCAAAAGTAAGCTTCCGATGTTCAGCATATCGGTTGTGGCACGTGGAGTGTGTGCTGTTGCACCGTCTTGTTGGAACCACATGTTTTCCAATCCCAATTCATCAAGTTGCGGCAAAAAGAACTCGTTGATCATTGCTCTGTAGCGCTCACCATTCACAGTAACCGTTTGGCCCCGACCGATTATTGGTCAAATAAATAGTCAGCAATATTCCGCGTTCTGGAGCAGTGTAGCGTAACATTGTTTATTAACGTGTATTTCGCATGTGTTTACTACACAAATGTCAAAACAGAACTGACTTTAGGGGCCAATCGCAAAATTTATAGCATTTTCTGATAGGAGGATTACTTTTGCGCCACCCTGTATATAAAGTTTTTAAAATGGACGTGTCCCCGCCCCTTTTATAGTGGATTATTCCACAAAACTTTTTATGCCATAACTCCGGCAAAAATTGATTTATCGAAACGATATTTGTCGAAAATGTTCAATGTATAAAGGGAAATGTTTTGTTGTCAAAATGGACGAAATCGGTCAACGGCCACGCTCAGCTTTTTAACATAGTTCTGAAAAATTTGTTTGTAAAATAAGATTTCGTACACATAATAAATCTTTTAAGCAACACTCAACCGCCAAAAAATTTTGTGAATTTTGGGGAAGTAGGCGTGGCGCCGCCCACTTTTCAGCATACAAATTCTGCTATTTTCAAAGGCGGTTGCTTGTAGCTTGAACTAGATATTTCAATCAAATAGGTCAGCTGCTTCCTAATAGTATGTAGTATAATCGTGCCAAAAATTAACCAAATCGGAAAACATGCAAGTAAAATATCCTTTTTTGATTTACATACCTTTAATGAACATGAAATGTTTGTAAGTATGAGAAGAATAAGAGATGGGCCTATCAATAAGTAAACAGAAATAATAAGGACGATGAGTTGAGTCGATTTACCACTGTCCGTCTTTCTCTCTGTCCGTCTGTCTATTTGAACGCAAATTTTCCAAACATAAAATATGCATGTATTGGTATTTTGAAAAAATGTGGTTAGCAGTTGTTGGTAGGGAAGCTATTTATATACAAATAAATTAATGGCGGCCGCCGTGGTGTGGCGGTAGTGTTGCCAGCCTACCCCACCGAAGGTTCAAGGTTCGGGTCCTGGGACAGGTAACATCAAAAGTGGTTTGAAAAAGTTTTTCAAAGCGGGGTCGCCCCTCGGCAGTGGTTTGGGAAACTCTCCGAGTGTCTTTCTACCTGTTGTATATCGCGCCATACATTAATATTTTTTTTTAAATTAATTTACCCCTCAAAAGTCATAAGAGAAATGTTTTTTTTTTAAATAATCAGATTTCTGTATAATACGAACTGAAAAGTACTGAGCTGTGAGGAATTCTCTTTCCGTAGCAAAGACTATAAAATGAACCTTTCTTGCTCTCCCAAAAGTATGCCATGTTTAGTTAAATATATTTTATAGTACCAGAAGTTATCCCTCCATTTTAATATTATTTGAGGAACGACACTATTTAAATGGGTGAACGAGGTTAATAATCCTATACTTCTGCTTAAAATAGCACATAATCACCTAGCCGCTCAATGACCGAGTTCAGCCAATCTCAATATTACTACTTCCGTGTCATTTTCAAAATTTCTTCCTATATTCATCTCCATTTATCTATAAACGAGCACCTATATTCGAGCGTAAATTGTTTTCGCATTTCACTTTATTTTCCCACTTTACGCAATTCCTCACAAACCATGCAATCAAGTAACCTAATCAAACAGTGCCAAGCGTAGTATCCATCTGTTAGACGCATTTTTGTATTAATATTAGTGACGACGAGGCATTCGCCTTACTGCTTCCGGGAACAAACTAACGATTTTAACACACTGAAAAGTGAATAATAAAGAAAAAAAAAAAAAGTTGTAAACACTTTTATGGATCTGTCAATTGTGCGACTCGTAAATTACTTAATTCCATTAGGACAGCAGGCGTAAACAATAACTGAGCAATGTGGCATCACTATAGTGTTGTTGCATGCTGCAGTTGCATTTTTCAGTGAAAGACTGATGTACATAGATTTGTTGGAGTCGCTGCCAGCCAATTAGTAAATGTGAATGTTTTGTAAGCCATTAAACGTTGTACGTAGAAAGTTTATGCCATTGCGCTTGTTGTTGTTGTTACAGCTATTGATAAATGTATCTCGGCGCTTTTGCTTGGGTGTCGCATTTGTTGTTTGTTGGTGCGAAGTGGTAATCAAGTGTCCACTGGTCAATCGGCGTAACATGCATGTCCGTGTGTATGCTCGTATGTAGGCGTGTAATTATTTGAAATGTCATACTTGCACTATACAAACTCGCATTCTTCACTTTTAACCCAATACGCATAAATACAACTTTTTTTCTATGTTGGAGAAATGTCTAAATTTTCAAAGTGAGTTCCAACATGTTTCTCCACTTGAAGTGGAAAATTTATTTTCAAAGTTTGATTACAGTTTGAAAACCACTGCGGTTCATTTTGAGATCGCAGCTGCAATTTTTACGCTTGGCAACACTTACATTTGCTGTCAAAGCTGTTGTCAAAAATCAAGCTAAACGCATGAGCGTACAATAAATTTGCAAAATATTAAAAGAGGAAAGAAATAAAAAGATATATATTTATGTGACAAAAGGTGGTATTTATAATATTATATATATTCCAATGCGCATTGTGTTTTAATATTAAGTGAAATGCTTAGCAAAAAAAGTGAAATGTGAAGTTTGATTTGAGTTGAAAAATATTGCTGGAATTCAAGTCGGAATCCAATATTTTTTCAAGCGCCGAAATAAGAATATTTTCATATCAAAAATGTTCGCTTTTCCTGGAAAGTGAGCTCAAAATAATAATCAATGTTGGAAATGGGGAAAACGGATTTCATCTCAAAAGAGAGATTCAAATGTATATCCAACACAAAAATGCTTATTGGGCACATTCATTTATCATTTTACTTTATTTTCTGCTTTTATTAAACATTTTTACGATACTCGTCATTGCATATCTAACCATGTGTTGGTGTGTGTGTTTGTATGATGCAGTTGCGCATTGAAGTGTGGGGGTCTTTCTTTCTAGTTGCACGCCAGTTTGAGGGGCTTATTTGCTAGATCTGTCTAATAGCAAATTGCAATTGCTTTGCACTCAAAACTCTATGAAAGCATCACTTCTGCAAATTGCTTTAAATCGAATTAAATGAAATTTTATTACAATTTATGAAAATGGAGCTTGGCTGATGGATACAACTTGCAAGTAGAGCCAGTTAAATAGCACATCTGGCGTTGTTGTTGTTATACAACTAAAATGCAGCTGAAGCAGGCAATTTTATTGCTTTCGTAATGCGGAAAATCGTATTATTAACACAAAGTGTCTGCATTTTCATTATTTCATACGCTCTGTAACTGCAAACCTTTTAATTTATATTGAAGGTCTTGGAACTAGCAGGTTTTCTTCAATTTTTTTGGGATTAGCAAGTTTGAATTTTAGTATTTCGACGGCTGAGTGGAAGATCACCCTATTTGAAAAAATTTTTCCTATTGGGTATTTTGCATTTTTTGTTGTTGTTTGCATTAAATTAGCTAACTGGAATTCGCAATATATAATAATAAAAGCTCAATTGATTTTTAATTAAATGTCTGTCGGCAACAGACGAATGCAAAAAATAAAAAAAAAATCTAGCTAAATAAATAAAAACTTTGTATTTTATCAAAACCCATTTTGCAAATAAAATTTGGTAAAATACAAACAAATGTACGCAACTAAAAGCTACTCAAATTTGTTTCCAACTTTGAACTGAATGCTGTGAAATCAATATGATGGCGTTATCACGAGCAATGTGGTGTGAACGTTGTTATGTTAGAACGTGTGTTGGGGCGTGACAGGCATGGCGTTTCAAATATTTGTATTTTGCCAATTTCATGTTCAATATTAAAACGTGACAGAAATTGGCAATAAAAAAGTGTAATAAATAAAACAAAAGCACATGCGAAAAAGATGGTGTAGCGCTTGGCAGGAGCAAATGTGGCGGTTGAATGTATTGAAATCAGCGGCAACACTTGCAATATTTGTCACATTTGTGTGCTGCCTACGTTGTTGTGACTTTATAGCCTACAAAGTGGCAAACATTTGTTCTTGCCTTTGGCGGCTGGCAGTGTTGCTCGTCTGTTTTCATACCCAATAAGCATTTGAATCGCATTTCAGATCAATTCCGTTTTCCAAGTTTCAACATTGATTTTTAACTCGAGATCAATTGGAGAAACAGACCATTCTCCAGTAAAAAAGGACATTTTTGATTTGAAAAGATTCCTTTTTACCACTTGAAAACTTGAATCCAACGACTTATATTTCCATCAATATTTTCCAACTTAATAGGTGAATTCTGTAAGCAGTATCTAGTCACTAATAGAGACATTTTATGGTCAATTTCAATTTTGATAAAATTTGGTATTCAGTAAGCTGTCTCACATCTCTAGTCTCAAAAAAAGTCACTAATTTGTCAGTAGGTTCTAGGCAGGTCACAAACAATAAAATTTGGATCAAAATTAAAGAAATTAAAATATAATATTTTTTAAATGTAGAAACATTTATTTTGTTATTGGTTTTTACGGTCTGTTCATTTTACACATTTTTTGCAAGTTTTACGAGCTCGAGACTTGGTTATAATAATTCAAAGTCAATTATTATTATTTTTCCTTTAATCAAAAATAATAATAATTGACTTAGAGTTATTATCAACTGGTCTTGAGTTCGTAAAACTTACAAAAGAAACATTTGTATCTTTAAAAAAATTATATTTAATTAACAAAAAGTAAATTAAGAAATAATAAAAATAAATTTTACGTGATCCTGGGCTCGAACCTGCGTCTCACGCGTTGTATTCGAGACGCTTACTACCTGGCCTAACGTGATCTTTATACATGCACGCTGTACTTGAGATGTATTCTAGTGTGTTTACACCACATATCATTGGTGAACTGCTTGTGATCTTCTCTTGCAGAATACCGAAATCATCTGAAGTCACAAAAATTGTAACTAAGGAAAAATCTAAAATTTAGTGACTTGAGATGAAAAAGATTTACAGAATACAGCTATAAATCTAACCTCACATTTCACGATGAATTTTGCTACATTAAGAAACTCAAATAATTTTTTTTCAGTGTATGGAATTCATTTTTCTTTTATTCATGTTAAAGCTCATTAAATTTTATTAAATATAGCTTAATTAGTTTTAAAAATAATGGAATTTAAATGCCCCCCCTGCTCGTCGATGCATGTGCGGCATCTTACCAAAAAGTTGTTCATTACTGCTTGGAGAGTTGAGACAGGAATAGCCGCAATTGTTTCTCGAATGGATTGCCTTAGTTCATTCAAATTTGTTGGTTTTGCTTTGAAGACTTCCTGTTTGCAATAACTCCACAAGAAAAAGTCAGGTGCAGTAAGGTCAGGCGACCTGGGTGGCCAACGGAATGTGGAGTTTCTGGATATCAGCTTATTGGGAAAATTTCGTCGCAATTCTGTCATAACAGGTTGGGCTATATGAGGAGCTGCACCATCTTGCTGAAACCACACAGAGTTGAAAGAAATTCTCATTCGGCGTAATTCTGGATAGAAAAACTCTCTCAACATGCTCAAGTAACGGTCTCCAGTAACCGTAACGGTGTGACCGTTTTCTTCGAAGAAGTAGGGCCCGACAATGCAGCGTGATGAAACTGCACACCACACTGTGACACGAAGTGGATGCAATTCCGTCTCATGGAGTATCTGTGGGTTGGAAGCACTCCATATTCGACAATTTTGTTTGTTTATGTTGCCCTTTAAATCGAAATGGGCCTCGTCAGACATGAAAAGACAGTTCAACATGTTTCCATCCTCTTCCACCATTTGAAGCATCTTCTGGCAAAATTCCAAGCGAATCGGCAAGTCTGCAGCGTTCAGTTTGTTGGCCATTTGAATTTTATATGGGAATAAGTCCAAATCTTTGTGCATAATTGACTGTAATGACTGTCTGCTTACACCCATTTGAGCAGATAAGCTTCTTGTCGAAACACGTGGATTGTTTTGTATGGCAGCAGCTACAGCAGCGATTGTTTCCTCCGTTCGAACTGAAGGGTTTAGATGGTAAGGTCTTCTGTTGACTGTCCCATGCTCGGCAAAATTGTTTACAAGTCTTATTATGGTCCATCTGCTCGGAGGATTGCCGCCAAACGTGCGCCTATACTCTCTTTGAACCGAAACTACGGACTCCAGTGCGTGATAGCGGCGGACAATACAAATTCTTGTTTCAGTGTCCCAGTTATCCATTTTTGTTAAATGTAAAAGTCAATCTGCAAAATAAAAAAAAAATTAACCAGATTCATTACATAGAAAAAAAGTTATTTAATTTTTTTATGGTAGCGGCTTTCATTAGCCACCCTGTATTTACACTAATTGTTAAAACACAATGCGCCATATAATATAATATTATAAATACTAACTTTTGTCACACATATATATATCCTTTTTTTCTTTCCATTTTTCTTATATTTCGTCAAAAATTTTAGCAATTTCTATTAAGCAATGCGAATAGCTATATTGCAAATATATCCTTATGAAGTTATATGAATCACCCTATGCTTGGTTAGAAATTTTATATTAAAATATATGAAGTACCCGGTTATATCATATGTTCGGCTATTACGTGTTATTGATAGTTTCCTTCCACCCAAAACCAAATTTAGTAGCTCCAAATAAATCTGCCCTTTGCTGTGGAAACTAGCGCTATAAAAAAATAAGGAATTTAGAGGCTATCGGTTCAAATTCATTAATGGTAAAAGTCATTTCTTAATAAATCCGTCATTAGAACTACGCATTCAAAATCGATTTTTAGTCTCATCTGTGCAAACGCTTAGATAATGTGTAAAACTATGTTCACACTACGTCTGAAAACACATAGTTTAGTATAAATCACTTTTAGTCAATCTTGATTCTTGTTAAATGTTAGGTAACACAGTAAAATTGTAGCATTTATTTATTTTAGATTTATTATTTAAATTCATAGCTTGAGGAAAAGCTTATTGTTTTTTTTAGTTTCAAGATCAAATGATTTCCGTTTTAAATATTAATATTTACCGGCTACCTTTGTGTTTACTTTAGTGAAATGGTGAACAGCATACAAATCATTTCTTTTGTGGCTGCGCTAGCTCAGCCCAAAAAAAAAGGAAATTAGAATGAAATATTTGGCTGGTTGATACACTCTAAGCACAAACACTTGAATGGCAATCCATCTAGCAATGCGCAGCATCACTGATACATTTAACTCTTGAATTAAATATATTTGTTTATCAAAAGTTTTATTTAAATATTGTGCTATTTCCTATTGCGGCTGGAGTATGATATTTTAAAATTTGATTTAAAAAAACGGAACAGTAGATCGGCTGTTTTGCTTATCCAAAATTCCAAGTTTAAACTTTATGTGTATGGGCTATAGCTAAAGTACTATTTCGAAAACAGCCACGATTTCTCGTCAGACTTATTCGTATTGTTTTGCAATATAAGAAGATTTTGCAGTAAATCAAGCGCAGCAGTCTGACCCATAAGCTATCCCAGCAAACACAGTCTCAAACGTTAGAAAAATATTGTAGTTTTACATTAGAATTCTAATGTATTTCTCTAATCGAAAATCACGTTCGAGAACTAGGCCAGAAGTCGATTAGAGAACGATTTGAAAAACACTAGAAAAAAGTTCAAATTAGAAACCAATTAGAATTTGACGTTAGAATTCGATTAGATAACTAACCGTTTTTTCGACATCGAGAACTAAGTGCCCTTTTTGTTGAGAATGTTATAATTCTCAACAGTTTTTTAAACCGTTCCCTAACCTTCTACCTTAGAGAAATACATTAGAATTGAAGTCGTTTTTGAATCGTCCTTTAACCCTAATGTTTGCTGGGAACATTCTTTTAATTGTTTTTCTTATCTTCCTACAAGTGTATAAGAATTTTTAAACATTCCCTCAATATGTGAACCATGTATGCTGGACTTTTCTTTTTGTAAATTCTTCTTACTATTTTAGATGATGGTATTGTGCGTGTAACCCGTGCTCCGGTTTCGTGGTATTTAAAATATATTATCTGCAACGATTTTCACTTGAATTAATTATTTATAATATAATTTTACTAATACATATAAATGAAATTTCTTTTATAAAAATTCGATTTATGAACAAAACTCGATTTATATCGAAACAAAAAAAATCGATTATTGAATAATCGATCTTTTCGACTCTGCGTCACATTTCTTATGGGAAGATGCTAACCCATAAAAAATTGTGTTGCGTAAAAAGACTGTGTATCTGCTTTAGTTTAGCTTAGCTATATAAATTTGTAGCAGATGTAGCTGTAAAGTAGCATATTTCACCTAACTCATACCCAGGTAGAAAAGAATATTCCCACTTGAACGCTTACGAATTTCACATGGAACTTTGGGCAGTATCTAAATATGTTACAATGTCATGAAGTAGCCTATCACGTATGATTTCCACCAATACCGTGATTCTGTATTTTTTATTCTTCAAGAATATTTTGCTGTTCAATGCATCATTATTTGAAAGTTCATAGCTGTTGTTGTGACACTAACGCTCATCCCATGAAGCTCAAATGAAACGTGAATGAATGTTGTTGTTATATTGAGGGTAAAGTGTATGGATTTCCATGTTCTCACCTGCTGCTGTCGTTGCGTTATTAGCATTTGACTTAGAATCCAACAAATGACGACATCACTCTTTGCGCTTTAATTAAATTCCTGCTACGTTCGTAAAGAAATATTCGACTAGATATACAGTTCTTAAGTGTTTAAAACATTTTGTTCTGTAATGAATCAACACCTACTCTTTCAGACTAAGCTCCTGCTTTTTACATAGCTTCAACATAACAATCGATGATGTTGCATGCTGCATGTTGCACCTTCATTACTCCTTGCGAGTTATTTGTTGAGAAAACTAAATGAAGCACGTGAGCCATTTTATCTCAACTTTGATCAGTGATATACCCATAAACACGTACTCGCTGAACCCGCGTTGGCAGCTCCATATGTCTGCTCTCCAAGCACACTCTCAGCACAACATCAAATAACATTTAGACAATGCTTGGAATTTCTTAAAAACATTTTGCTTGCTAAAGTAAAAGAAGCAGCTTATGCCGCCTAGCCTCTGCCCAGTTAACAAGAATAAGAAAAGTCAAACACAAACAACACGACCAACAAAAATAATAACAAACAACAGCCAGTGCCTTTGACCATTGTCAGCGGCAGGCAACTTGGCCAGAAAATGTGTCTGACTGCCATTCATGGTCATGCGAGCTTTCCGACCGCTTTGCTTTTGTGGCTTGTTCTTTTTCTTATTCCACGCATTCTTTTTTTTATTTTTTATTTTGCTGTCCAAAGATGCATAACATCCAAACGCAATTGAGGAAATCTCTTCTACACTGAACATATTCACTGTCAAGGGAAGAGAGGCGTCCGGTTAAGAACTGAATCTTGGTGCATGCGGCTTGCAAACCGTAGATGGTCTGTTAAAACCATTAAAGTTGTTTGCACGTCGCATCCAGTGAACTGTCCTTACTTTATTTTATTTTATTTTATTTTATAAGCGTTGTTGTTATATGTTGTTGTTGTTTAAGTTGCCTTTCAAGCGCAGCATGTCCAGCATTTGCAGACATTTCGGAAGAGTTGAGCTGCATAAAAAATTGCCAAATCACAACAAAAATAAAAATGTGAAAATAAACAAACTAAAGATAGAAAAAGATTTTAACAAAAATAATAGTTTGAGTATTGCTAAAAACTTGTTTGCCATTTATAGTTGAATGTAGAAGTTTTCGCGTTGGTTGAGCTTACACTTGCCAGATTTTAGTGTGTTCTCTTGCCAACGCTGGTGACCCAAGAAAATTTCCAAAAAATATTGGCTTAAGCTTGAATAAATAAATAAAATTCGGTCTCATAAGAAAACTGAGGAGCGCTACAGTTTGTAAAACTGAAATAAAAAAAAAAAGAATAAAAAAATAATTAAAATAAAATCAAGTGAAATAAAATAAAAAAAGCAACCTAGACTAAAATAAAAAAAAAAATAAAAAAATATGCTTGTTGCTTTCAACTTTTCCTCTCACAAACAATAATAATAATTAACTTAGAATTATTATCAACTGGTCTTGAGATCGTTAAACTTGCAAAAATATGTAAAAATGAACAGACCATACAACCAAAAAAAAAATAATAATAATAATAAAAAAATAAATATAATAAAATAAAATCAAAGAAAAAAAATAAAATAAAAAAATAAAGAAATAAAATAAAATAAAATAAATAAAATGAATAAAATAAATAAAATAAAAAAAAATAAATAAAATAAAATAAGATAAAATAAAATAAAATTAAAAAAAGTAACAGAAAATAAAGTCGAATTAAATTAAATTGAATTAAATGAAATATAGATAGTCATGGATACTTTAAATAAAATAAAATTGAATAAAATAAAATAAAATGATATAAAATAAAGTAAAATAAAATAAAACAAAACAAAATAAAATAAAATAAATTTTAAAAAAATAAAATAAAATAAAACAAAATAAAATAAAATAAAATATAATAAAATAAAATAAAATAAAATAAAATAAAATAAAATAAAATAAAATAAAATAAACCAAAATAAAATAAAATAAAATAAAATAAATAAAATAAAGTAAAATAAAATAAAATAAAGTTAAAGAAATGAAGTGAATTGAAATAAAATAAAATAAAAAAACTAACAGAAAATAAAGTCGAGTTAAATTAAATTGAATCAAATGAAATAATTATAGTATCCATACTTTAAATAAAGTAAAATTGAATAAAATAAAATAAAATAAATGAAATAAAATAAAATAAAATAAAATAAAATAAAATAAAATAAAATAAAATAAAACAAAACAAAATAAAATAAAATAAAACAAAATAAAATAAAATAAAATAAACTAAATTAAAATAAAATAAAATAAAATAAAATCAAATAAAATAAAACAAAATAAAATAAAATAAAAATTAAAAAAATAAAATCCGAGAAAATAAAGGATAAAATAATTTTCGTAAAATTATTAATCTTAGCTTTGAGCTCATTTATAGTCATGTATACATTAAATAAAATAAAATAAAATAAAACTATAAAAAAGGAATAAAAATAGAAACTAAGCTGGTGCAGAAAGGGAACTAAAGAAGAAAATAAAGTAAAGGAACATTAAAGAAAGTCAGAAGAAGAGGAAAGAAAAACTTACTGTGTTAAAGGAACGGCCAAAACCGTTTAGACGGTGAACTGCCACTCAAAGAAGAGGAAGAAATTAACAGCAAAGAAAGGACTAAACTTAATTAACTGAGAAAAATTAAATAAATAATTCGGGAGGCGTTTGGTTACAAAATTATGAAATACAATAAGTTTTCTTTACACTTTTATTTTAGATAATTGCCAGATATGTCCATTGTTGCTTAACATTTGACTATAATCAAGATTGACTAGAAGTAATTTTTACGAGAATATGTGGTTTCAGCTGTAGTGTGAGCACAGTTTTACTATTTTTTTTTTCCGTCAGCCGGATGGCACTATATACAAAAATTTTTTTAAAATCTGTGGTACTGATAATCGGTTTTTGTTTAAAATCGGTGTTTATCCATTAATAAAATCAATAAAATACCTCTACTGCATTTATTGCCGCATTGAATTCGGACAACTTCGGGCTACCGCGGTATAATTCGGATAGCAATGAGAACGCACTGTTTACCTGCACACATTCAATCATCATGCATGGCTATGCGCTTGACTGAAGTGAGTGTTAATGTATTTCATTTGTTGTGCTTTCTTGCTTGGCAAGTTTTGGGCAGCTTCCAGCCTGCGCCGTTTCTCTTCTGGCGTAGTTGTGTGGCTTGGTGTGGCGAGTAAAGTTGTGAAACTTGCAAAAACATTTCGCACCGAAGCAAAGAAAGACTATATAGAATTTAAAGAAAAAAAAGATGTATAACACCATTGTTGGATGACAAGCAGGTAGAGAAACAACGGCGCAAGAGTGATGGTAGAAGCAAAATCAAAATTCCCGGTAGAATTGAGCGACTGGCTTTATAAGGTTGCCGGCCAATAGCCAACTGATAAGTGTGTCTTCTACGTGACACTAAAAATCACGAATCGAATGGAATTGTGAAGAAGCTGCGAGTTAATAATAATTGATTTCAGTTGCTGGCGCCAATCGCTACGAATTTATTTTGCACGAAAATGAACAAACAGAGACAAACAAAAACCCCACTAAATTATGCTGTTGTTGTTCTTATTTGTTTATTTATTTTTATATTTACCTCTTTCGACAATTGTTTTCGTGTATTTTGCCAATGACGTGCAGTGGTTCAGTGCTGTTCACCCGAGCACTGTCCGCCCGAGGAATGTCTGCGTCCGTGTTATCGTGATATTAGCGATCGAACAAACGTCAAAATATTTCGATATCTGTCTCTTGCAAGCAGATAATATGAAACAACAAAAACAACAACTTGCATTGCAACTTTCGTAAAAGATGAACTTTAATAAAAACGGCAGTGGCAGTGCTGTGGCATTTGTCTTGTGCAGCTTTAGCGCGGTGGTGGCTGTGTGCGCTGAATGTTGTAACTGCCAATTTTGTTTTGACTTCATCTTCATTTTGGCATTTATTTTTATGTGCAACGTACCCTTGTGTTAAAATTGGCACGTTTTGACGTTGTGCTGGCGTTTTTTGGTTTTTCTGTTGATTGTCATTTTGCACTTTATGTAGGAACAGCGCATCGAACTGGCTTGTTGTAAGCTATCTTTCTTGCATCTTCTTGATGTTCACATTCTTCCACTGACACACAATGCCTTACAGCTTTTGCTTTTGCATTGCTGACAGTTATTTGGTTGCTACTGTAAATTGTATTTATGCCCAGCTAGCGCCAAAGTAGTGGTAAGGGAGATGGGGACCTTAAGCGTGTAACGATTACGTAACTGCCACAAAATATATGACTTTGATGAGTAACTAACTTTTCTTGAGAAATTGGCAGTCGCTGCGTGGTAGTTTCTGCCATTAAATTATTTATAATTTAAGTAGCATTACCGGTATGAACACGTCGCTGTTACTGGTAAGACAAATTTCAAGTTTTCAAAACTTAAATTTGAAAATGATGGTAGCGGAACTAAGTCAAAGAATTCAAATTGAATTTTCAAGTTGCACCTACTTTCACGTAGTTATAATAGTTTCCCAACCGTTTTAGGGTTCTTCATTTTCCATTTAAAAGTTATGGAACTTGTAAGTGATATTTTTATAGTGACAATGAGGTATCCGTTAACTGCAGAGCTAGACGTCATTGTTAAATTTAGTCGGGAGCCCACTTCATTGCCAACACTTTTTCAAATGTAAACAAGTGACAGATGGAACTATGAAGTCGTCGTGGAAACTTTAAACATTTGTGGTAGTCGTTACTATTCTACGACTTAAACGAAATGTTATAGTGATATTTGGTACTTTTTAGTGAATGTACCTGTAAAGTTAAATATTTTTAGTTGCCCACAATATCTTCAAGCATTAGATATTTCGAAGCGGCGCTTTTCGGTGTATATGACTTCAAAATTAAAATAAAATTAAATTTAAAATAAAAAAAATAAAAACAAAAAAAAATAAAATTAATAAAATAAAAAAAAAAATATTAAATTAAAAAAAATTTTATTAAAATAAAAAAAATAGAAATAATAAAATAAAATGAAAAAAAGTTAAATAAAATAAAATAAAATAAAATATGACAAAATAAAATAAAATATGATAAAATAAAGTAAAATAAAATAAAATAATATAAAATAAAACAAAAAGATTTAACTAAAATTAAATAAAATAAGAAAAAATAAAATAAAATGAAATAAAGTTAAATTAAATTAAATTTAAAAAAATTCAATTAAAATAAAAAAAATAATAAAATAAAATAAAAAAATAAAACTAAAATAAAATAAAATAAAATAAAATAAAATAAAATAAAATAAAGTAAAATGAAATAAAATAAAATAACATAAAGTAAAATAATATAAAATAAAATGAAATAAAGTTAAATTAAATTAAATTAAATTAAATTAAATTAAAAAAAACCTGAATTAATCAAAGTTAAAATAAAATTAAATTTAAAATAAAAAAAATAAAAATAAAAACATAAAAGTAATAAAATTTAATTAAATTAAAAAAAATTTAATTAAAATGAAAAAAATAAAATAAATAAAATGAAATAAAGTAAAATAACATAAAATAAAATAATATAAAATAAAAAAAAAATGAAATAAAGTTAAATTAAAAAAAAAATTTAAACAAAAAAAATTTAAGTAATAAAATTAAATTAAATTAAAAAAAAATGAAATAAAATATGATAAAATAAAGTAAAATAATATAAAATAAAGAAAATTTAACTAAAATGAAATAAAATAAAATAACATAAAATAAAATAATATAAAATAAAATAAAATGAAATAAAGTTAAATTAAATTAAATTAAAAAAAATTGAATTAATCAAAGCTAAATAAAATTAAATTTAAAATAAAAAAAGTTTAAATAAAAAAAAGAAAAGTAATAAAATTAAATTAAATAAAAAAAAAAATAACATTAAAATAAAAAAAAAATAAAATAAATAAAAAAATAATAAAATGAAATAAAGTAAAATAAAATAAAATTAAAATAAAATAAAATATGATAAAATAAAGCAAAATAATATAAAATAAAGAAAATTTAACTAAAATGAAATAAAATAAAATAACATAAAACAAAATAATATAAAATAAAATAAAATGAAATAAAGTTAAATTATCTCATAGAAACGTCGCTGGAACGTCGCAGTTACCAATAAATTATTCCTAATTTTGGTTGAAAGCAAGTATCAGATACGTCCCAATCACGTGCCCTTGACTAGTGGCTCAACACTTTAAAGTGGGCACAAAGTCCCAGCTACGTTTCAGCAAGTATTTTTGTTAGTTGGGTGTATAAGTCCCCCATTATTTCGGTTTTCGCTTACTGATTTTGCCACCTTACAACTTTTGTTGTTGTTGTTGCAATTGAATACTCCACAAATCTTAGCAAAGGGCAGTTGGATAAGCGCTTGGCGGAGTTATTGAATTACACAAAATACGAAACCATGCCACACATTTGCTTAATATTAATGACCTCGCTAACTGTTTGCCTGTGTGTCGAACCGTTTGGCTGTCATTGAGACCAACTGCTCTGTTTGCCATTAGCGTCACCTGTTCGGGCAGCAGACAAAGAATTACCCGCACGCACACACAGACACACATTATTATTGGTTGTATTTAATGTGTTTTAATACTCAATTTCCTTCTATGGTTGCATGCTACATTTGCTGTTTGCAACATTTCAACGCTACGTTAGGCTTCTATGTAATTGACTTAACTTCTTCAAATTGCAGTCGCTATTGTTCCCTCAGTCCGTTTTTCCGCTGTGTGTCGTAATTCTTAAATTGTTTGTTTATTGAACTTCTTAAAAGTTGATACGGTCTCAGTTGCTGCCCCACATGCGCATAAGTGCGTCTGTGTGGATGTGGTGTTTAAGTTGCAATACTGAGAAATCCGCATGAAAGAACTTGCCATTTGTGAAGAGTTAAAGCGCGCCAGCGAGCCAAGTAAGCTCTTTGCGAAATATCACACTTTCCGCGTTGTACAATGACGGCTGAGCTGTGCTGGATCATTGAGTTTAACCTTCAGATATCCGGGAAGTATTTTTCTATAATTTACAACCCTTTTACTGGACTTAAATTTCTAGCTGGAAAAACCAAAACAAAAACTGTAAGATGATAGTGATGTGTCTGAAATTTCTTTGCTTTCTTTTGAATGTTTTAAAGCTCATTTTGAACATTTGAGAATTCCCATCAACTTACCACTGCATGCCCAGTTTCCTGCTAAGTGCCAAAGTTTAAGCTTCCGCTGCAAGCGAAAACTTAGTAGATCAATTCAATCGCATGACGATTAATTACAAAGAAGCGGAAGGAAAAAGTATGCGAACTCATTCAGGGAGTTCAATTCATGTTACAAGTGGCTTTTTTAACTTAAAGGGGCCTCCCTTTTTTCTGCGTCGATAGAAAACCACTTGGCCCAGAGAATCTGCTTTTGTATTTTTGTTTTAAAAAATAGGGTTGTCTGTAAAAAATCGATTATTTCATTAATTAATTTAATTTGAGAAAAAATTTAATTATTTCATTAATCAATTATTTTTTTAAATTATCAATTTTTTTGTATTGATTTTATTGATGGTAAACATCAATTTTTAAGAAATTTAAATATCGATTATTATTTTTATCGATTTTTTTTAATATAGATTTTTTCGGTTTGATTTTATTTATGGTAAACATCAATTTTTAAGAAACCGATTATAACAGTTATTCATTTTAAATCGATTTTTGTTTTTTTCTTTACTAATTTTTATCTTAAATGATTTTCATTTAAATACATTTTTCATAATACATCGAATATAAATTTTGTTTATATTAAAAATAGGATATTTTCTTTAAAATCGATTCTTCGCGAATTGTTTCTAAATACAAGAAACGATTATTGAGTGAGATGAGATTATTTATTCATAATAACTCTTTAATGATAAATCGAATTTAGTATAAAAAATCGATTTATTAATAAAAATCGATTAATGTCTTTAAAAATAAATTTTTCACCAAATTGTTTCTAAACAAAAAAAATTATTAGTCAGTAAGACGAGAATAATTTTTAATAATTAATCTTTAATGATAAATCGAAAGAAAATTTTCGTACAAAAATCGATTTATTAACAAAAAAACCCTTATTTTCTTTAAAACTAAATTTTTTAAAAATTGTATCTAAACCAATAAATCGATTTTTGACTAAGACAAAAATAGTTATTCATGGTAAACCTTTATAGATGAATCGAATCGTTAAAAAATTGATTTATCAACTAAAATCGGTTAAAGTCTTCAAAAATCGATTTCTCCAAATTGCTTTATTTCTTAGCAAAAAAATCGAGTTATCAATTTTAATAAAACATCGAATAGAAATTTATTTTATTAACAAAAGTCGATTATTTTATTGGAAAATCGATTTTTCAAAACGCAAAAAATCGATTCTCGAGTAAAAGAGATGAATTATTTATAATAAACCTTTATTGATAAATCGCATCGATGAAAAATTGATTTATTAACAAAAATCGATTAATGTCTTTAAAAATCAACTTTTTCAAATTGCTTTATTTCTTAGCAAAAAAAATTTCAAGTAATCAATTAAAAATAATACATCGCAAAGAAATTTTCCATATAAAATAGATTTATTAACAAAAGTCGATTATTTGATTTAAAAATCGATTTTTTCAACTCCAGCCCTACAATTGCAGACGTTTCTCACTAAAAGCTTTAAAAGCATTTTGGAAGCTCCAGCCACAAAAATTGAAATCAGCTTCGCCAAGCCCGCAAAGCATACATGCGCTCACAGAGGGACATAGCATGACAGCCTACTAATTATAACAATAATAGCTGAGCAACTAAATCAACATTTATAAATTATTATGATTACTTGTGGTTGCTATCAATTTAAGCCATCTTCCGTTATTATATTTCATATCACTTTATCATCACCACAATAATTTTCATAAGTTGTAACACAAATGCTTGTCAATCAATCAGTGACAACTTTCTAATTCCTATCATTGTTCATCTGTCGTCCCTTTGTTTTCAAAGAAAAATTAGTTACAATAATTCGTATTGTATTATAAACCGCAATAGTCTTTGATCCTTTCAAATTTTCCTTATCGTCCCATTTCCCCCATAAACCCACTCCTCTTTGGCTGCGTAGCGTATGGTTTAAGTTAATATATCTCTGTATATATAAATATCTCTAAATTGATAGACATGCCAACGCATTATAATACATATCGGCCCATTCATCCTGCGGCGTTGTGTGTCAAATCAATGCCTAAAAGTCAGAAAGGGTTGAAATCGGAAGTAAAAGAAAACCCATAAAATAACATTACCCAAAATAAAAATAAAGCATTCAGCAATTTAATTCACATTCCAAATACGTTTTCGATATTCTCAACAATTGCCAATTCTGAGCGATTTAGGCAGTAAATCGTAATGGAAATACATTTAAGATGGTGCCAAGAAAAAAAAAACGTAGATACATGGCCTACAAAAAGTGTGTTAAGACTTGGATGCATTCGCTCAGTAAAATTTGATATTTTAAGTTGATTAGACAACTAAATAGCCGAAAAACATTAATTTGGCGCCAAATTATGCTCCACCAGACCCAATCGAAAGCTATCTGGGACCACTTCTTTTAGTGACTACACTCCCCCATCCACTTTCTTACTCATAATATTCGCACTTTATAGAGGGGTTGACCATTAGGCAGTTGTCTACACCAACTTGTTTCCCTCACATAGAGCTTTGCCATTAAATCTACTGCAGGAGCACTTTTGTTGTATTCAGTCCTCTTTTAGTTTCCATCAACCCCGGTTTCAGACAAGTCAGTACTAATATCTTTTCTGTCTTTTTGGACATCTTAATAATAGTCCATACTTCCAGCCAATCAAAATGTATGTCTGTATATTAGATTTTTTTTTGGCTGCGCCCACATTTGTCGGTCTCCGTCTTTGCCGACAGCAACTTTGTCAGTTTTTTTTCATACTTACGGCTTAAATTATTGGCATATGTCGGCATCTTACAAAACGTATTACGCTCCCTACTCCGCTTCTTTTATACTTTAGGCCTTGTCCTTTCACTGCTTCCACAACGCGCAATTGAACTGTTGGTTTAACCCTTTTTTGTAGCCGAGCGATATACGTTTGTGTGTGTGGGACGCAACCTAGTAGAGAAATGAATTAGCTCTTCATAATAATGCAGTGCTCTAACGAAAGGAGTCTTGCTTCTTTTTATAGGAAGCATGTACATATACACATCACTTTACGCCTTAATACATTGAAATTCAACCACGACACTTTATTTGTTTCTTATTATTTGATCTGTTTCTTTACTTTTTCTATCCTGCCTTTTTTGCTACTATTTTCCTATATTTTATCTTAATCTATTTTATTTGGTTTTGTTTTTTTTGATTTTATTTTATTTTATTTTATTTTATTTTATTTTATTTTAATTCATTTTATTTTATTTTATTTTTTTTTGTTTTATTTTGTTTTATTTTATTTTATTTTATTTTATTTTATTTTATTTTATTTTATTTTGTTTTATTTTATTTTATTTTATTCTATTCTGTTTTATTTTATTGTATTTTATTTTATTTTATTTTACTTCATTTTATTTTGTTTTATTTTATTTTATTTGATTTTATTTTATTTTCTTTTATTTTATTTTATTTTACTTTGTTTTATTTTGTTTTATTTTATTTTATTTTATTTTGTTTTGTTTTATTTTATTTTATTTTATCTTATTTTATTTTATTTTATTTTATTTTATTTTATTTTATTTTATTTTATTCCATTCTATTTTATTTTATTTTATCTTATTTTATTTAATTTTATTTTATTTGATTTTATCTTATTTTATTTTGTTTTATTTTATTTTATTTGATTTTATTTTATTTTCTTTTATTTTATTTTATTTTACTTTGTTTTATTTTGTTTTATTTTATTTTATTTTATTTTGTTTTGTTTTATTTTATTTTATTTTATCTTATTTTATTTTATTTTATTTTATTTTATTTTATTTTATTTTATTTTATTCCATTCTATTTTATTTTATTTTATCTTATTTTATTTTATTTTATTTTATTTTATTTTATTTTATTTTAATTCATTTTATTTTATTTTCTTTTATTCTATTTGATCTTATTTTATTTTGTTTTAACTTACGTAATTTTATTTTCTTTTATTCTATTTTATTTTATTTTATTTGATTTTATTTTATTTTATTTTGCTTTATTTTATTTTATTTCATTTTATTTTATTTCATTTTATTTTGGTTTGTTTTATTTTATTTTCTTTTATTCTATTTGATTTTATTTTATTTTGTTTTAATTTATATAGTTTTATTTTATTTTGTTCTATTTTATTTTATTTTATTCTATTTTATTTTATTTTATTTTATTTTATTTTATTTTATTTTATTTTATTTTATTTTATTTTATTTTATTTATTTGCTTTATCTTGTTTTAGTTTGTTTTATTTTATTATATTTCATTTTGTTTTATTTTATTTTATTTTTTTATATTTTTTTTTTTATATTGGTACATTTCACTCAAATCTATGCACAAAAAATACAAAAACAAAAATCTTGTGCTGAATATTCCCAGCCACGAGCTCCCTTTTGAAGAAGGAATTTCTCATAAGCTGCGTACTATTAAAGACAGTTCCAAAAAAAGTTTCTTTTTGTGCAAATTCACGCACTACCTTGTACTTGTTGGCCTTGCTCTTGGTATATTTTACATAGTAGATACACATAGATATTTTGCGTTTTATATTTCTTCAATACTTTTGCTTGTAATTTAAGCCAGGAATATAAAATAAATTTTCCGCTGCAGGCTGTCAGAGCCCTGTACACTGAAATGAAGCCTTTAATACAACTATTCACTTACTTATTTATTCAGATATTCATCCTTCGTTGCAGTTCACACTTATTACTTATCTTGTGTAGTTATGTATGTATTTGTGTATTTACATATGCACAGAAACATTAATTTGCATACAAATTGTAGTTGTTCATTCCATCCTTCATCGTTGCTGCCATGGCATATGTAAAATAATTTTTATTAATATAGGCGGCTTTACACTCATACATACATATATATATATATATATATATATTTATATATATATATTTATACTTACGAATATGTGTGTAGCATGCGAGCTTATACAGATAAGTAGTCTTTATTGATTATATATGTAAATATTTTTATTGCTTATGTGCTTTTGTATGTAGATGTTTTGCTATGGCGTTGAGAACTGAGTGTAGCGCAGTTAGTGGGTGGTACACCATGGCATATGTTGAATGACCGAGGCGCCATAACAGTTCAAGTCCTTTAAATGTACTATAGCATAAACATTTAAGTAATGCTAACAAAAAGAAACTTTAAGTTTTTTTGCTTTAACTTTTTATGATCTTGGAAAAATGCTGGAGTTGGACTTCTGAAGTTTTTTCGTTATAATAGCCTGAATCCGATTTTAATCATTATGTCTAAAAAACCAGCTAAGATATGCAACTCAATCACTTTCCTTATTTCAGCACTTATTAGCACCTTTCGTTGGATACCCGTATTGCCGTAACATATTTCCGAACCCCCTGGTCCACATATTGGTCGATAACTCTGAAACCAGTAAATTTATCGAAATAAGCGATACTTTAAACTTAGATGTTCGCTAATGCAACGGTGGAGGCTGCGTTCAATTTTGTTTAGCAGTTTTTGAGTGATACGCGAACAAACAAGAAGACAGACAGACAAAAGTTCTAAAACATTTATTATATATGGAGATTTAACAACTTATTTGGTTTTCTGAGCTTTATTCCATATCCAGGCAGCAGTTCCATTGCGCTTTCGAGTTAGCTTAAAATTATTTTTAGTCAATAGATACATATCAATAATAGGTTATCAGTTCTATCTTTCTATCACCAAAAAAACTTGATATTTGCCTTATTTAAAAAGAAAAGAAAAGAAATATTTCACTTGCTTCTTGGCCATCACTCGCTTGATGCATCAGTTGCGCCAGCTGTTCATCACTTTGCTTATTGCTTTGCTCAGATGTTGCTGTTTGACTGCTGTTATACGAGAATACTTAATAACCAAGCAGCAACATCTGAGATGGCTTTGTGTATCTTAATACGTTTGACTGTGTAGGACCATCCATTAAGAAAAAAGCTCGTTTAAATATCTTTAAAGAACAAATCACTTGTGAAAGTGCATACCCTGTAGGAAAAATCGTTGACTACTGTAGTCTTAGTGCCGTAAAGTGCCTAGTAATTCCAAATAAATATCTCTTGAAAGCAATGATGTTGTAAATTAAACATAATCTAATTTGCGTTACATATTCTAAAGCTCAGTTCTTGTTCGTTTATTAGGAATTTCCTTCGCTGGTTCGTAGAGTATAGGCAAAAGACAACTCTGCTTTAAAGCTATCAGCTTTCCTGCAGGGTATTCATTATGCCCATATGTATGCTTTTGCACTATATCATGTACGTAAGTACTCTTATTATTTATTTTTATCCAGGCAAGCAAACATTTTTTGGACACTTTTGCTTTGCTCTGTCCAAGCAAATAGCCTCACTACTTCGCTGCATGACCCTCAGATGTCTACATATTCCGCTCCTTCGTTTCAACGGTCATTCTCATGTGCTGCGAATATTGATCGCTGCCAGCAGCAGCGGCAACTTACACAGATGCATATCTCTTTTCCTCTGACATATTTAACCACCTCGACTGGAATAAATTGGCATTGCTTACACGCAATGGATACAACAGCTTTGAACTCATCTCGATTGTCTTTTTTTTTTTTTTTGTTTTTTGTATCTCCTCATCCACTTCCGATTCACACACGAATGACCAGACATTAGAAATGCGCATCTGGTAGTTATAACTTTTGCTTCTGATATGGACGGTCGGTCGGTATATCTTCTGCTTGCCTCTGCTTTAAGTTAATTCTCAATGACTTTTGGTCAGCGTTTTTTTTGTTCACTAAGAGTCAAAGTTTGTCCATCTTTCATTCAGCTTCCATAATTTCTTACGAAAGTTGAGCTTCCACGTTTTTGATTTGTTTCATGGGCAACAAAATATTTATGTATGTATGCTTGTGTGTGTGTATATATTTATATCTTTACAGTTTAGTACATACCATTCAGGAAAACTAACTTGTTGTAAGGTACAACTAGTATGAGTCAAAAGGCTAAGTCCTTGACTGACATGGCGGAGATCATACCGAATAAAAATTTAGGCTTTTGCTCAGACCCGTGAAATTCTCATGAATTGTTTTCAAAAATACGCAATTACTAATTGTCTACCATAGGGGGAAAAAAAAAAAAAAATGGAATCTAAAATTATCAAAAAAAAAACAAAAGTAATAAAAAAATGGTTTTAACTGTTTTTGATTACTTTTGTATAGTTTTTGATAATTTTTTTTACTGTTTTTTAAAGTAATCTTTAAAAGCTGAAAACAATGGGTAATCAATTATTATTAGAATCTTCCAAAAAATAATCATTTCGATTAGTAATCATTTTTTAACAGCTCTGCTTTTGTCACATTAGAGCTCATGTTAATAACTGAGGTAATTGGAGAATGATTGGATCGACATTGAGATATATGAATTTTTAAAAATGTCTTCAAGGTTGGAGAATAATTGGAGAATGATGTTAGGTATCAACTTGAGAATCCTTAAGTTCAAACATTTTTCGAAAGATTTTAGTATAATTGGAGAATGACAAGGGGTTTGAACTTGACAGTCGTAAAGTTCTAAAAATATCTCTAAGATTCGAAGAATAATTGGAGAATGATGTTGGATGTCAACTTGAGAATCATAAAGTTCTAAAAACGCCTCCAAGTTTGAAGGATAACTGGAGAATTATGTTATATATAAAATTGAGAGTTTGAAAGTTCTAAAACTGCCTCCAAGGTTCGAGGAAATATGGATAGCTACGAGATCTGTTGCAAGAAAGTTCTAGTTTTGAACTAGTTTTATGCCTGCCTACTTTGGTGTTGCACTGCGCGGTTGTGTTGTGCGCATGTTCACTTCAAGTTTGCCTTGACAAATTCATATTTCCCCTCAGGTAGTTTGCACAAAATTTTCCAATAGTTTGGCCTAGGCTTTGCTTTGTGCTTCACCTTATTCATAAATACTTCAAGTCAGGTTAGGAGGTCACCTTTGGATGGGCAGCGAAGCAGCGACTAAACGTAGTAACTATGTGTTGAGACCATGCGCCTTCTCCACTCTTTTGAATAAAATTCTATTTTTTTCATCTTCCATCTCCGGAATTTTTTATTTTTTTCTTGCAAACTCGCTAAGCAGCAAAATGCAATGCAGTCTCTAGTCAATTCATATTTCTAATACCAACAAAGTGCCCAATATCTGGCACACGCTATTTCTCATCGATTCTAGGTCATAGCCAAATCTTAATTCAAATACTCGAATACGCATCATTCACACAGGACTTTATTATACAAACATGCGAGCTTACCAACCAGCACGACACGCGTCCCCCGCAGCTCTTACAAACCAAATAGATTCCTTCAGCGCGCGCTGTCGCTACAACCACTTCAAGTGCTTCCGTTTTTGGCTCCAGCAGCAAGGACCGACCGTCTTTTGCGTTATCTTGGCGGCATTGCTTTTTACAGCTGCGTCAACGTGCAGCGTAGTAGCGAGCGCTCTTTATGTATTCCGCAAACGTACTAGTTTAAGTTTGTTTTGTTCAAAAACTTGCTTAAAACTTCACCCCCACCGCTGTCATATTCCACGACATAGTTTGTTTTGAACTTTTGCATTTTCCGCAGTTGCTGTTGGCTCTTAATGTTGCACGTTTATTTGCGAATGTTGTTGAACTATTGAAATATGTAGAAAGTAGGTCATTAAATGTACTACAGGCCAGAGAACATTGAGCGTCATATGTAGGGTATTTAGCCAACGAACGACATGAGAGGGGTGGGCGTTGCAATAGAAAAGTGTGAATTTACTTATATACAAATATAAATGTGTGCTTGTGTGTAGCAAGTGCATAACTCTTACCAAATAACTCTCGAGTAAAGACTAACATTAAGTTGGTTCATAGGGTCGTCGAGTAGTTGAGTATAGAGGGGACTGCGAGTTTCGCCATTGTTTGTGTAACGTCAAGTTGTTGAGCTTAAAATTTCATAGAAATTCCAAGTGCAAGTGCGACTTTATGCCACATTTTCAGTTTGTGGTATGAAAATTGAGCTGGAAAATTCATTGAAGCATGAATGCTACAACAATAAAGTTTTTACGAATTGTCAATCTACGAAAAGTTGTTTGCACAGATTTCCATTTAATTGAGGTTGAGGTTGCCGCTAGAGCGAAAGACTTCTCATTGATAGAAGGATTTCATAACTTTGGTGAAAATGTTTTTTTTTTTTTGTTTTAATTTCTGTAGAAATTTAATGCATAATTCTAGGAATTTTTGAGCTTAAAATTTGTGCAAATACGAAATTTATTTAAAATATAAAATTATGTAAGTTTCTATAGAAAGTTTATTAAAATATAAAGTTTGTACATTTTTAAAGTATACAAGATTATTTATATAATATATATTTATAATATGAAAGAACGCAAGCCCAGCGTAATAATTTTTATGTTATGAAACTTATTATTTTATTTTATTTTTTTAAATAAATAATTGAATTATTAAAAGTTTTTATAGAATAGAGATGGAAAAGACAACCGCTATAGTTTTTCTTATAGATCCATTGCAGAAGTTGTAAGACTTCTTCATCAGCGGAATTTTGGCACGCTCTGCAAACCATTAATCTATCAGAACGATGGTTTGTTTGTAGTCTCAACGCCTACTTCTAGTTTAACTAAAATGTGTGCAAGCAACGTCATCGGGCGGTATTTAGCATTGCTCATGATGAAATTTTTTTTAATGTACCCATTTTTGACACACCGACTGTGCTTTCCGAGATTCTTTTTTTATTTCGTATACATTCACTTAAAATTTTTTAAATTTGTTAACTGCGAACTAAGTGTTCACAATCGCAATCACGCCTAGCAAAGTAGATGCTGACTTTTGCAAATATTTTTGGTAATTGATTTCCGGCTTCTCATTTTTCTATAGCTGTGTCAGGGCCCTTACTCTGTAGTTCTATTCAAAATAAAATTTGTTCGATTTCGATTTTTTTGTACTCTGTAGGCAATTTTCGAGTAGAACCAATTCGTTGTTCGAGTTCCATTCGGTTCCCTTTGGATTTGATGTATCCCCTTTCGATTGTAGAAAATTTGGTTCGAAAAATTATGCCAAAATAGTCGAAAGTTAGAAAATTCTGTTCGCCACAAGTAAGGAAAAGGAAATCCATAAAAATGTAATTTCTTATGCTTATAATAAAATGATTCATTTTTTTTCATCAAAAAATCATTTTTATCGCAAAAAGTCTTAAGCAATCACTGTTGACAGAAAATAATTCAAGCTTGTTAGGTAAAAAACTGGAAAATTTCAAAAGAAAAAGTTTTGAGATTAGATATATACTCGTATATATATATGCAATTAAATAAATTTTATTTCATGAATGTTTAATAAAAATAAATTTAAAAAAAATAAAATGTATTGTTCGAGGACCCATGTGCGAACCTGTGGCTTCACGCGTGTTAGTCGAGTTGCTTATCAACTGCGCTACTGCGACACGTACGGCGGCGCTCTAAAATGCTGTATTTAAGATATATGCAATTTGTTTTTGCATTTTGCTTTGCGTTTGAAATTTGTGAAACAGTAATGCCTATTCTTTTCGAATATCTTCTAAAGTAAATTCGAACGAACTACAGAGTACCGATGTATATAAGAATCGATTTGAGCTTTCGATTAGAATAGCCTTTCGAATAAAAGTACAGAGTAAGGACCAAGATTTTTGCTCAACATGCAGTGCTGCCAAGTAGCAACACAAGTTCAAGCCGCTTGTCAAGAGCGAAATGAGAGAGCGGTTAAGAAGCTAAAACTTTTACTCTCTCAAGTTGAGAAGCCACTTTGTCGAATATTTATGAAAAACCAGATGGATCTAAACGCCATAGAACTGTCAAAATGACACTAGATAAAGCCAAAAAAGCACCAAGCATGTTCAGTAAACTCTGATTTAGAGCTGAAAAACAAAAAATCAATAGGGATTTCAACTGTTCCACGAAGCTCAAAACCCTGCAGTAATACCAATGTTTACTTTATTGATGTACATTAGGGTGACTCAACAAAAAAAATTTCTTTTTTTTTCTATAAAAGCCTTAAGCTTTAACTCTTCTATTGTACAAACTGTTACCATGAAAAAGTGGCGGATAAAATCAGTACTGCCAAGTTTAATGAAAACTTTTTTATCGACATTTAGCAAACTGTTTTATCATTCCTTAATAATAAACGAAATTTCAAGAGAGAAAATCTATGTACAGGGTGTTTTTTTTACAGGTTTGTTTTTCGAATAGAGATAAAACTGGCATTTTGTGGTCAAATCTGGCCAATCTAATGTCATTTATGTTCAGTTTGGTTTGCCATTTCATCATGAACAGGTTGACAAAAGAACAACGCTTGCAAATCGTGCAAATTTATTTCGAAAATAATGGTTCAGTTCGCGAAGTTTACCGTGAGCTCCGTCCATTTTATGGTCGACAT
The DNA here is from genome assembly GCA_949987695.1 of Merzomyia westermanni. Taxonomy (NCBI): domain Eukaryota; kingdom Metazoa; phylum Arthropoda; class Insecta; order Diptera; family Tephritidae; genus Merzomyia; species Merzomyia westermanni. The sequence goes on along the minus strand of OX465290.1, from coordinate 11,612,555 downwards.
AATCGTCCATCAGAGCAATTAATTCGGTTAACCATGGATCGTTTTCGCACTACGTTTACTCTATGTGATAATACGCATCCGCAGAGACGTCGAACAGTGCGCACCGAAGAAACAATTGCCGCTGTAGAGCAAAGTGTTGAAGAGGACCCGAATGAATCGATTCGCCACCGTGCACAGCAATTGGAGCTTTGTCCATCAACTTTATGGAAGATTTTGCGCAAAGATCTTGGCTTGCGACCTTACAAGATCCAGCTTGTGCAAGAATTAAAGCCGCGAGACCATGCACTGCGTCGTGATTTTGGTGTATGGGCCGAAAATGAGATTGATTTCGATGCTGATTTTCATCGCAAAATTTTGTTCAGTGATGAGGCTCATTTTTGGTTGAATGGCTACGTCAACAAGCAAAATTGCCGCATTTGGAGTGAAGAGAATCCACATGAGACCCTTGAAACGCCATTACATCCACAAAAACTGACTGTTTGGTGTGCTCTATGGGCTGGTGGAGTCATTGGGCCATACTTCTTCCGCAATAATGCTGGAGAGGCAGCTACCGTTAATGGAGACCGGTATAGAGCCATGATAACCGACTATTTTGTTCCCGAATTGGATGGCATGAATGTGGATGAGTTGTGGTTCCAACAAGACGGCGCTACATGCCACACAGCGCACGTCACAATCGATTTATTGAAGGAAACATTCGATGAGCGCATAATTTCGCGGAATGGACCTGTCAATTGGCCACCAAGGTCGTGTGATTTGACACCATTGGATTATTTTCTTTGGGGATATGTGAAGTCGCTCGTCTACACCAACAAACCAGAAACGTTAGGGGAATTGGAAGCCAACATTCGTGGCGTTATTGCCGACATACGGCCCCATATGCTCGAAAAAGTGGTTGAAAATTGGACCTGTAGAATTGGCTTTATTCGAGCCAGCCGCGGCGGCCACATGCCCGAAATCATATTTAAACAATAATGGCATAAAATTATCCTTCCAATAAGGCCAAATTGATGGACCTTAAAACGATTTTCTTGTGTTTTATTTCAATTCGAAGTTCTATACCCCTAAAAAAAACACCCTGTATATATATGTTTGTCTGACATTTGAGGAGCAGTGCTGACCAAGAGTTTTATGGATTATACGCAATTGCCGATAATCGTTTTTTAATCGCAAACGCAGTTGTATTTGTGTTTAAAATAAAATAGGCTAGGTAATTAAAATTTTCAATCCGACAAACGATTCACGATTTAGTCTCTAAATTTTAAATTCATAGTAAGGCATTCTATTGTATAAAAATCATTATTCGGCATCGATTTTTACAAAGACTTTCCAACACAACAGCTCCAATTCTATATTGGACAATGGCATTTTGGGTTTTCGACTTCGTGACTTGCAACATGCCTCTGCCAGCAAATCTGCTTCTGCTTCTCATTGACTGCAATTGTTATTATTGACTTTGCTTATTTTGCTTTGAGCCTGCTTTTTGTGCAAATCATACGAGCTAACCAACGATCCTTCTCCAGATCTACTTCCCCACTAACAAGCTAAAAAGTCAACTCTTACTGTGATTTGAGGGCTCGTGTGCGTATATTTTCAGTTTGGCTTTGCAGTGCTGCGATAACAATCCACAGCCAAAAAGTGATTCTCATTGAAGTCAATACTTTGTTATTGGCTCTGGTATAGTTTTGTTTTTGTTATTATGGAATTGCGGTTTTATTTGATTTTATTTGTTGGTATTCCTTGTGTGCAGTGGACATATGTATAGCGGATTTTATTTGACGTTTTGTTGTTGGGCATACTGTAGGTATAAAAATCCCTTAGTTTGCCCAAGCCAGTTTTGCGGGCTTTTGTGGTTGGAATTATTCTTACTGAAGTGACTTAGGCTGGACGTGCGCGTCGTTTGGAAAAAAGCCAAGCCGAAAGGGAAGTTACTACGACAAAAAAATTGTATGAATAAAAATAGTTGAGTCGGGAAAAGGCTGTTTGAGCTATTAAATCATGCTGAAGAATAAAAAATTTCAAACAAAACTTTTTTTTAAATAAATATAATTTTTTCTGAAGTTAGCTTACATTTTCTTTTGTGCTTGGATTAACTAGAATGGAATATACTTTTTATTTAAAATATGTCAATACATGCTTTGTTCCGTATTTATATTTTCCTTATATTTCTAATAGTAATTGTTAATAATTAGCTAAAAACATAATTTAAAAAAATAAAAGTAATAATAATTGTCATAAAAACTAGAATTTATTATTTTTTTTTATTTATTATTATTCTTGGCTTTGAGCTCATTTTATAGTCCTGAGTATTTTAAAAGAAATTAAATAAAACCAAAGAGCACAGTCGGAGTGTCAAAAATGAACATTTGAAAAAACAAAACTCCATTACGAGCAGTGATAAATGCCACCATATGGCGGTGCTTCCACAATGCTATGGTAAATGAAAATAAATAGGAGTTTAGCTGACAAATGACCAGGGCCCATACTCTGTAGTTCCATTCGAAAGAAAATTTGTTCGCTTTCGAGTGATAGATACGTACTCTGTAAGAAATTTTCGAGTAGAACGCATTCGTTCTTCGAGTTCCATTCTGTTCGTTTCGGAAATGATTTATCCCACTTTCGATTGTAAAAAATTTAGTACTACCTACTCTGAAAACATGCGAAAATGTTCAAAAGTTAGAAAATTCTATTCGACAACAATTTAGCAGGCGGAAATCAACAAAAACGGAATTTCTTATGATTATAATAAAACAGTTAATGTTTTTTTCTATTAAGAAATTATTTTTTATCGCAGAATGACGTAAGCAATCGCTTAAAAAAAAAACTTTTTGTTTGAGATTCGAAATATTTATATATTTAAAAAATTATATTTTATTAAAAAAAAAAAAATAAAAAATAACAATTAATTGTGATAGGACCTCCGTTCCTGCTACCGCACGCCTGTTAGTCGCAATGCTTATCACCTGCAGCGCTGTCCAACACTGTACTTAAAATATATGCCAAGTGTTTTTGTATTTTGCTTAGCGTTTGAAATTTGTGAAACAGTGATGCCCACTAGTTCGAATATCTTCTAAAGTAAATTCGAACGAACTACCGAGTGCCGAGTGTGTATTAGAACCGATTTTTGCTTTCGACAAGAACTACAGAGTGAAGGCCCAGCTTTCTGTTAGCGTAATGGTTAGCAGAACGTGCCAAAATTTGTCCGATGAAGCCGTCTAGTAGCTTTCGAAAAGGATCTGTAAGAAAATCAATGGCTGTTGGCTCTAAATTTTCCTTCTATATTTTAATACAAATTTTAAATAATTTGTTAAATAAATAATTATTAAAAAAATAAAAACCAGAATGCTTTTAATAAAAAAAAATAGTTTTGTGCTAATTTATAGTAATGAATAATTTTTGAAAATGGATTTAACATCAATTAAATTTTGCGGCCGCCGTGGTGTGACGGTAGTGTTGCCGGCCTACCACACCGAAGGTCCATGGTTCGAGCCCTGGTACAGGTAACATCAAAAGTGATTTGAAAAAAGTTTTTCAAAACGGGGTCGCCCCTCGGCAGTGGTTTGGCAAACTCTCCGAGTGTATTTCTGCCATGACAGGCTTCTCAGCAAAAATTCGTCTCCTTTGTAGATGCCGTTCGGAGTCGGCAAAAAACTGTAGGTCCCACCAATTTGTAGGGAAAATTCAAATCGGCACACCGCAAATTGGAAGAGAAGCTTGGCGCAAAAATCTCTTAGGAGGTTTATGATGATATACCTGTTGTATATCGCGCCATAGAGAGATACAGAGAAATTTTGTCACATTCATTTTCCTGGGTAGAGGGTGGCATTGTACAACATTTATAAAATCTCGATGGGACTATCTCAATTTAGAAAGCCACGCTATCCCAGCAAAAATCGAAAAAATTGTTTTCTAAACTTTGAGAAAGATTACTATTCGGAAGTTGATACCCAACATTACCAATTATCCTCAAACCCTAGAGACCTTTGAGAAAACACAAGTTGATAACAAAAAATTTAAATTCACAATGAGAAATATACGTCGTTTTTATTTTTTTTTTTTTTTTTTTCTACAAATTTTCTTGTGACACAATTATTATCGGAGTAATTTGTTAATGTTCTCTTTATCAAGTTCGACTTTCTCATTATCAGCTTAATTATTCTCCTTAACAACTTATTTTTTCTCCACATAAACTTACATTTTCTCATTTTAAACTAAAAAAGGTGAAGTGTGACTCAAGCCTAAACGTTTTTTGAGAGTATACATAAAAAAATGAAATGAAATAAAAAAGAGCCAGCAAGTTACCAGCCAGAAATTCGGACCACACACATTTGATCCATGATTTTGCAGAAAGAGGGCCCACACATACATACACATCTACAACCTTCGCTGAAAAAACTGTGAAGAAAATATGTTAGCCTCCGACGCTTGAAGTTACAAACCAATCAATGAACGTAAAATTTGACATGCCTGTACTCACTTTAAAAGCAAATTCAACTTGATTACCGCGTTTCGAAATTTTAATGTGAGCGCTTTCCGGTGTTTTTTATATCCAAAAAAAAACTAATTATTGGTTTTATATACTGCGAACAAGTAATAACAAAGTAAATTAGCTCGAATGTCAAATTTGACATAATGTTGAACTTAAAAGAACAACAAACCAATGACAAATTGCCACACAAACAGACACACAAACCTGCACCCAACATTAAAAGATATTAGGCGAACTTTGATACCTACAAACCTATATGCATGTGGAGATGATGTGCCAAGACAAACTAAAAAAACAGAAAAACTATGTAAAAAGAGCAGTCAAATAAATCGGAAACGCTAATGGGCAACATCTGTAGGCAAAAGCGCGCTGGGTGCCATCACACACGCCTCACTGCGGACCCTGACAGATTTGACAATACAACGGCGGGTGTTTGTGTAACTCTAATTGCCATCATTTGCGCAATCCGACAATAATTTGAGCACACATTTCCATAAAAATATATCAAGAACTTGTATAAGAAACAGTGGGAGGAGGAGTATAGGAACTAGATACGCTTGAATCATCAGCACGAGCAGAATATAAATTCGGCATAATATACGTGCGTCAAAATGTGAAACATGGCAACACTGATATATGGTGTAACTCGGGCACAACGAACTAGAAGGGGGTGGTGGGAAAAATGCGCATTCAAATGTGTCAAACAAAATATATTTGATGTCGTTGAAGGGTCAAATGTCTTTAAGCGTATGGTTGAGCAGATGGAAATATGTCTGGCTAGAGGGATGGATTGATAACGCTTTGAATGGATAGCTGAAGAGGCCATATTTGTCTTGGATATTCCACTAGTCGTTGTTGTATTCAGTGTTCATTAAAAAAACTCAAGTTACATTTTAAGTAGAGAGACATTTAGAATTTAGCAGCGTGAAATTTCGAACAGAGCACTGTTTCAAGCAAATGCAGGGTGCTGGCAACAAAAAATTAATAAAAAAAATAATTATTTGTGTTAAACCAAAATAAAATAAAATAAAATAAAATAAATTAAAATAACATAAAATATAATAAAATGAAATAAAACAAAATTAAATAAAATAAATCAAAATAAAATTAAATAAAATAAAATAAAATAAAATAAAATAAAATAAAATAAAATAAAAAAAATAAAATAAAATAAAATAAAATAAAATAAAATAAAACAAAATAAAATAAAATAAAACAAAATGAAATAAAAAAAAAATAAAATAAAATAAAATAAAATAAAATAAAATAAAATAAAATAAAATAAAATAAAATAAAATAAAATAAAGTAAAATATAATAAAATAAAATAAAATAAAACAAAAAAAAAGAAAAACAAAAGAAAATTAAACAAAATAAAATAAAATAAAAAAAATAAAAAAAAAAATAATAAAACAAAAAAATAAAATAAAATAGAATAAAAAAATAAAATAACACAAAAAAAAAATAAATAACCTAAAATAAAGTAAAACATGCAAATTAGATAAAAAGAAAATAAAATAAAATAAGATAAAAAAATAAATAAAAAATTTTTAATAATTAATTAAAAATGATTATTAAAAAAATAAAAACAATAATAATTTTCATAAAAATTCAAAAAGTGGAAAAGTATTATTCTTCGTCTTGAGCTCGTTTCATGAATACTTAAATAAAATAAAAAAATAAAATAAAATAAAAAAAAATAAAAAAAATTAAAATATATTTAGACGAAAAAAGAAATAAAATAAAATATGATAAAATAAAATGAAATGAAATGAAATTAAATCAAATTAAATTAAATTAAGTTAAATTAAACTAAATTAAATAAAATTAAACTAAATTAAATAAAATAAAAAAAAAAATTTGTATTAAATAAGTAAAAATACAAACTGTGCTACGAAAAGGTAGAGAAAACCCGGAATGAAAGGGAGGCATAAAACAATAGAAAGAAGAGCATAAAAGGAAATAAAGGGGAAGAGAAAGGAGACTAAAGAAAAAGACCAGTAAAGAGAACTACCGATATGGAGGTTTGGTGAAGGAACAGCAATTTAAGGAAACGGTAAAATAGATTAAAATCAAATGAAGTTGATTAATAAAACAGATAGAAAAGGAAGGGAGATTGAAGTTAACTGCGAGGACAAGGAAAAGAGCAGGAAAGAAGGAAAACGAGAAAATAGAATAAAGTAGAATATAGTTAATGAAATAAAATTCGAAATTATATTATTAAATGGCGTAGAAGGGAAAGTAAAGAAAGAACAGAAAAGGGGAGAAGGAAAGGGGACGGAAAGGAACAGCAAATAACATAAATAATAAAATATTTTCAACCAAGGGGGTGATGGTGTTCAAGTGGCCGAGTCATATATGTATATATAATAAAGATAAAACGAAATGCGACCGAGACTATTACCCATTTCGGTCCAATGATAGGTTATAAAAGTAACGAAAGCTTGTCACTCGCAGTTGATTATCATTGCATGTTTGGTCGTTCGATCGCTGCAGCTAAGGCCTAGATATAAGTTCTTCCACATGTGTGGCAATTCTACTCGCTTTAAACTTTTCTATCGCCTCGTTTGCAGACAATTTGTATAACAGATAACATATTTCTTTTTTATTTGCTTGCTTTCAAGACGTGGCTTTTTCCGGGCTATAGCGCTTTCGGTTTGATTCTTAGACTTGATTTGATTTTCTGCTTGTAAATTGTTGCTGTTGTTGGGTTTGTCGCTGGTTTTTGTTGCCGCGTTTCTTGATCACTCGGACGTCCATGCGGTGCACTAAAACTGGTAAATCTACTGCATGCATTTAGCTTTGAACACACATTCGACTACAACTGTAACCAAGTATTGTTGTTTTTGTAATTTGGTATCTTGTAGCGTCGCATTTTGTATTGTTGGGCGTGAACGCATTCCCTTGACTTGATTGTTTATTTCCTTTTGGGTTGTAATTATTTGCTTTTGCACTTAAAGTCTTCTGCGGCGCCCATTGCCCGATGTCTTCGATGCCGCGTTTTTGTATTTGTTTATTGTTTTACATTTTTTTTTTCAATTAAATTCGTTGTTTATTTCTTTGCTAGCGCATTTAATTGATGGACTGCTAAAGTTGCTTATGCTCATTTTTGTTATGTGAGAATTGATAAATTGACTGTTTGATATGATACAGTCGTACCCGAAATTCGAATGGATCTTGGCGTGAAGTGGCGTCTGCGCTGCATTTATTCAATCGAGTAATTAGTCAAACAATTTTTTTTTCGGGTTTACTACGAAATGAGGTTAACTAAACACTCGAACAAATTAGTTTTTTGTTAACGAAGAAATCTACACCTAGCTACAAAACAAACGTAGGATGTAAATAAAAGCTAAATTTTTTTCTTGGATTTGTTTGAATTCAAGTTTGTCTATGAAAGCTTAATTTTAGGAGAGGCTGATCTTTAAGCTTTCTGCCTACAACATGGAAATTATAATAAAACTTGGCGCCAAGAAGTTAATGGCAAAAAGCGAACTTGTCTACTAGGAGGCGACTGGGAAAATCCATTTTTTGAGACGTATGTCTGCCCAGCGTTGACGTTTTGAAAATAAAGTTGTTGACTCATAAAATATATTCTACGAAGAGTAAAAAACATTTATTTAATCTTTTTATCATAATATTATTGACTTCAAAAAAATGTAATTTTTAGCTTTTATATTTAACTAACTAATTTTAATTATAAGATTTGTAATAGTAAATAAATGAATCCAAGGCCATCATTTTTATATATGTAATCAATGTGAGCAGCGCTATATGATAATTGTAAAATTTTTGTGCTTAAGCTTATAAATAAAAGTATGATAAACAATTTTAAATTTAATTTTTGCAAACAAAATTTAAGTCAAGTTAAAAGTGCAGAAAAAAATGTAATTTCAAATTTTTTATTTCAATACAATTAAGAAATCCTGCTTTGCGCTAGAGCGGTTTGATGCCACTGGACAGCTGCTTTCGACAGTTTGAGAGCAGTTTTGAAGCAACTGGCGACGTTTGTTGGCAGATGAAACGGTTTTGTAGCCAACGGAACTTGGCAATTAAAGAGAAATAATAAAATACCATACCTGTTAAATAATGATTACTAATCGTAATGATTACCAGTTTGATTAATTACTTCTTTGAGAATCCATTTAATGATTGATTACCAATTACTTTAAATTTTTAATGATTATATTACAATTAAATAAAAAAATTATCAAAAAAAATCATAAATAAAAAAAATGTTGTTTTGACTACTTTTGCTTATTTTTGATTTATTTTTTTTTTTTGATTATTTTTCAGTATTGTTGTAGAAGCACATAAATGTACACATCAACAATACTAAACAAAAACAAAAATAATCAAAAAAAAAAATTAAAAAAAATCAGAAATGTTGAAAAATAATCAAAAGTAATTAAAAAAAATTGTTTTTGGTTATTTTGGATTTTTTTAAGTATTGTTGTAGAACCACATAATATTTGTGTATATTATATATATAACAATACTGCAAAAAAACTAAAACAAAAAAAAAATATTCAAAAGTAAGAAAAACTACGGTTTTTTGATTAGTTTTGATGATGCTTGATTTTTTGGATACTTTCTAATCTTAGTTAATAATTGCCTTTTCTTGAAAATCAATTAAATAATCATTACCAATTAAAACAGTTGTCTAATTCATTGTTAACTAATTACTTATCAAATTTAACAGGTCTGTAAAATACATTCCAACAACCACGCAACATAAGCTTCAAAAATCATTTTGAAGCTCTACGTTCTTCCAGGAATTCTTAGGAGTTTTTTGCATAAGCTTAAAAAACTGATTCACAAGATTTTTATGATAAAATGTTTCTATATTTTTATACAAAATATGAAACTAATTTAAAATAAAGAAATTTTCGTAATATATTAGAAGAACCAAAAAATAGATCATTTCCACTGTGCGTATCTAAAAACAAGTAAGGAAAGGGCTGTCTTCGACTGTGCCGAAGACTTTATGCCTTTCATGAACACGCATCACGGTTTCAAGTGTCCGATCCTTACTCACAATTAGTACAAACTCTGCAAAACTGTTAATTTAAAGATACACAGCCCGAACCCCATTTATCGGAAAAATCGATTGTATGGGAGCTATGTGTTGTATTTCTGCGGTCTTGCTGATTCCGACAAATGATTAATCTCATACAAAATGGCGGTCGCAAACAGACAGACGAACATGGCTAAATCAACTCAGCTCATCGCTTATTGGGGGTCTTTCTTTTCTTCTTCTCATACTTACAAACATCGGACCAAAGTTGTAATACCAATTCATGTTTATGAAAGGTATAAAAAGAAAATGTAGAAGGGGTGGTTGGCGAAAAACAAATCACGAACCAAATCATTTATTATGAATAATTATAATGATGAAAACAACAAGCGTTGCTTTTGTTAACTGCGCGCAAACAAGTGGCACTTACGACTAAGTGCCATTAACCAGTCCCCTCCAACAAAGGGCGTACACGAAATTTTGTTTGCTTGCAAATCCTTCTGTGTGCAAGCGTGTCGTGTCTGATTAGCTTCATTTAGTTGAAGGAGCCAAAAATAAAGTAGTGACGTGTTTAAACTAAATACACTTTTGACAGGTAAATATGCATATTTCATGGTGACTGACATTTTGAATGACCACACACTTGGTCAAGTTTAGCATGTGCGGACCGCCCGCCACGAGCGACCTGGCCCAGTCAAGCCACACGCTGACTAGCCTCGCACAAAACAATTGAAGCGCGCGTTTAACTTAGCGCTGACCAAACGTGTAGTTGATGTGTTATTTAACACTTCTTTTAGTAGCTTCCATATATGAGTTGTTATTGCTTTTGTTGTTTGAGTTTTGCAAATTAAATATGACAATTTTATTAGTTTCAGCGCAAGAAAAGAAATTAAAAGGTAGAGTTAGAGCAAGAAAATGGGCAATCGTTATACATGGCTTAAATGAGACATTTGCATGACAAATTACGTTGTACTATAAAATGTCAAATAAAATTAGAAAACATTTCAGTTCAGTTGTCATATTAATGGTCGCTTACTAACCCCACTACCAACCATAATTAGCAGTTGGCTATAGATTGCTCAGTAAGTGTTAATAGTCTAATGGGTGTGACGCTAGTTTTGATTTAACTAAAATTTCCTGAAGTAATCAGCTCTGTTTGGACTTACTATTTGTATGGAATTGTACTGAGAAATAGTGGCGAATAAAATCAGTACTGTTAAGTTTTATTTTGGAGTTTTCTCTATATTTCGTAAATAAAATAAAACAAAATAAAATAAAATAAAATAAAATAAAATAAAATAAAATAAAATAAAAAACAATAAAATAAAATAAAAAAATAAAATAAAATAAAATAAAAAAAATAAAATAATATAAAATAAAATAAAATAATATAAAATAAAATAAAATAAAATAAAGGTAAATAAAATAAAATAAAATAAGATAAAACGAAATAAAATAAAGTAAAATAAAATAAAATAAAATAAAATAAAATAAAATAATATTATATAAAATAAAGTAAAATAAAATAAAATAAAATAAAATAAAATAAAATAAAATAAAATAAAATAAAATAAATTAAAATAAAATAAAATGAAATGAAATAACATAAAATAAAATAAAACAACGGATCTGTCAAAAAATCCATCATGATCATACTAACTGTCAAATGGCGGAAGTGGTTCATGCATATGGTAAAGAAGAATAAAGCTAGGAGTTTAGATGACATCAAAACCAGCGTATTGTTAGCTTAATGGTTAGCAATGCGTGCCAACATTTTTTCTACTCTGTTCAATTGAAAAACTTTTAATAATTAACTAAAAATGATTATTAAAAAATAAACACAACAATAATTTTCATAAAAAATTCAAAAAGTGAACAATTATTATTCTTGGTCTTGAGCTCGTTTCATGAATACTTTAAAATGTACAGGCCGTAAATCAACAAAAATTGTTGGTATAAAAAAGCAAATTATCAACTATAAAATTAAATTATTAATCATTAGCTTATTAAAAAATATTTTCAAAAAATCTAATTTTTATTTTTATTCTTTTCTTTGCAGGTGAGTTTCAGAGTTTTTAATTGCAAAGTTTTGTCTAATACATGAAAGTAGTACTGAGCACAATGAAGAATGTGGAACAAAATTTGAAGCAGTGCAAATTAGCAAAAAACTTTTGCAAGCTTATTTACTGGTAAGAAGTGAAAAAGTGTTTCAATAGACTACCACTAAGAAAGTACTTGGTACAAATCTTTTACCTACTAAGTGAAAGTTTTTTATATAATATACAGGGAAAAGTTTTTTTTTTGTTTGAAAGTTATTTTAATACTATTCAGAATGGTGAAAAAAATATTGATAAACTTGTAGACCTTAATACTAACTTTTAATGGTCTATCCTATCTAGTTTTGATTTTTTAGGATTAGTCTCATTTTTGGATTAAAAGTGCCAAGCTTTGAAAGTAAAAAAATTTAGAGGCATATGGTTTTGCTCACATAAAACTTTGGTCCGTTCCAGAGTAATCAAGCTGCAAACATTGGTATGTTTTATAATTTCACGTTTTTACTTGGAAAATTTGAAAAAAATAATTATAGATGATTAAAGGGAATTGATTGAAATCCTTCTTCAAAATTTGGCAAGAGGTTGCGCTTCGGTCTTAGCCCTTCAGAAAAGATTACCGTTATTTCTTTTGATTCTTTGAGGCTATGGCCGAGTCAAGATCGGCAACGCATATGCTTTTACATTTTTCTCTTTGGTGAATGTGTTATTTTAAGGAAAAAGAATTCCTCTTTCGCCGAGAAAAATACTTTTTTTTTGTGCTAAGAGAGCAGCAAAAAACCACAAATTGCCCTCTACTATACTCTCTATTTGTGCTCAACTAATTAGTTCGCTAGGCAGCAGCAAAGCGAGTTAAATGAGCAGGCTGCCGAGATATTTTTTGTATGAGATTTGCTCTCCATAATCTCATTTACTCAACAGCTGTTAAACCATTGAGAATTTTTGCACCACATCTTGGAGTTACACTCTCATACAGAAGTACCTAAGCAGTGTGACCAGGTTAGCCTCTTCGAGGCTAGATTTAGCCGTTTTTTTGTCCTTTGACCTCATAGTTTTGGTTTTTGCTTAGTGGCTTTTTTCCAGCCTTTTTTTACTCCAACCTTTTTCTGGTCCCAACACCCTATTTTTCATACAACTTCGAGGAATATATAAAATTAAAGTTAAATGTAGGTAGTACTGAGGACGAAATACAAAAATTATTCGTAAGAATTGTAAACTATTTTTAATAGAGTTGACAACCCAATTGCGATATCGCCTATCTGATAAAATGAACTCTTTACAAAAGATACATTTTTTTTCAGTTGATAATTCTTTGAAAGTTACAACGTCGGATATATTTTCTCACTTACAAGAATAAAAGTCTAGGTATTCTCCAAGTCAAGTAGCATTGATTGAGCTGCAGTGGCGAAAGCTAATAACCTTACAGTGGACAAGTGTGACCTCTACCATTGAATTTTGGGCGGAAGTCCGAGAACATAAAAATGCACTAAACGAACCCCCTTTTCAGAACTGGTCGAGTTCGTATTTAACTTTTTGGTATTACCTTTCAGTAATGCGGAGGTCGAAAGAACTTTTAGTGCCATGAACATTTTAGAAACTAAGTTAAGGAACAGATTAAAAATGAAAATGCTTAACTCGCTGCTTAATGTTAGATGCTAGCTAAAACGCTTATCCAAATGTTGCACTGATTTTGAAAATACCGATGATCTCATCTCTATGTTAGATGTTAGCTAAAACGCTTATCCAAATGTTGCACTGATTTTGAAAATACCGATGATCTCATCTCTATGATAAATAGCCAAACTTTGTAAGCAGACTCAAGCTCTTCTGATCCATCAGACGAAGAAAATATTATTAAATTAATTAGTTTGTAGTGATTTCTCTATAGTATGTATTTCTCTGAAAAATTCCTAGTCAAGGAAAATGTGCCTAATATGTGTTGAAACCAGAAAAGTTCCTTTAAGTTATGTCTACATCTTTATATACAAATAGTTCAAACTAAAATAAGAAATTTGAAATGGATTTCGTAAACAAATTTCTGACTTTTTTTTAGCTTCTTTTTTTCTTAACTTTAGCCTTTTCTAACCTTTTATTTGTTGCCGATTTAGCCTCTTTTTTCAGCTGGTCACACTGTACCTAAGTGTGTTTAAGGATTGAGCATGTAATATGACTGAGTCACATTTTGATACAAAAGTACCCTCAACGCTAGCATTCATATCACCGTTTGGTAAAAATTGCTTGAGACTTAATAATATAAATCTGAAAGTAAGTTTATTTGTTACCATTTCACGCAAAAACTATGAAACCTTTCAATATAAAGTTTTGTACGCATAATATTGAAGGTATTAGAACTAACACATTTTTCATGCAATTTTAGCAGGGTTCCATATCTTATATATAAATAGACAAGATGAAAAAATGTGGAACCGTTTTCTGCTAAACTATAATTCTAAGGTATACAAATGATATATGTATAGATAGGAAATTTCGAGGTGTACTTTTATCCGTAAATATAAAAAATTTAACATAAAAGTCACACCACTACACATGCACTTATTCACACTATAGAGCCGCTGTTGTGTGAGTAAATATTTCATGCACGATTTTGTATTACTCGTGTGATCGGCTCTCACTGTGAATGCGAAGAGTTGGTAGTGGACCAATGAGTAACAAGCATTCGCACTACAGCGCAGCTGTTGTGTGAGTAAACGTGTCGTGCATTTTTAACTTAGTTGTTTTTATTGCATTGATCACTGGCTACGCTGCCCAGTGTCGGCGGCTCTCCTGAGAGCACGAAAAGTTGCTTTGTTGGAGACATAAACTAGCAATTTCAAATATGAGCAAATATGTAAACTTCATTGCTGCTACCTACAAACAGGGTTTACAAAAACAAAATAAATGATAACTCATAAAGAGTATTAAACAGCGAAGCTTGATTCGAATTTGGGGTTGAGTTTGAAATAAAGTAAAATAAAATAAAATAAATTAAATAAGATTAAAAAAAAATAAAACAAAGTTTATTAAAATAAAGTCAAAAGAAAGACAGTAAAGGTAAGGAAAGGAAATAAAGGGAATGGAAAGGAAAGTAAAGAAAATAAAAGTAAAGGAAAGGAAAGGAGGGGAATGGAAGAGAAGGAAAAGGAAAGGAAGGGTACGGAAAGGGAAGAATAAAATAAATTCAAAATAGAGACTGCAGAGAGAAAAAGAAGAAATCAAGGAAAACAAAAATATGTTATAGGAAAGGAACGATAGAGAAAGGAAGGGAAAAAGGCAGATGAAAAGTACAGCAAATAATGAAAATAAAATAAAGTTTAGTGGTTGAATTTCAACCAATGGGCGTTCTCTAGTATTCATAAAAACCTGTTTTTTTGTGTGAATTACTTGAAATTAGTTGCCTGTATTGCACCTGGTCTGCATCAGTATTTAGAAATATTTTTTTTGGAAAAGTGGGATAGGGATAGTGATTTCTTCTACTTATTCAATGTCTTACATGCTATCAAAGCCGCTTGTAAAAGCTATTTGCATATAAAAAGATAGACAGAAATCTGTTGAATCAGTATGGTAATGCTTCTAAATTTTAGGCAGGAATTTCAAAATTATTTCTGAATATGCAATTTTGTAGCTGATTAAGTTCTAGTCTCACAAAGTGCAAGGCTCGACACTCTTCAAAATTTCCTTGTTTTTTGACATTTTTTTTTCTACACAATGTTTGACCCTGCTCTAAATCTCAGCTTACTATAATAACTACAATAAAAAAGCTGAAGATAACGCGCTGGAAATCAAATTTAATGTAACAAGTGGCAAATGGTTCACCATTAAAATGATGTGCTTTGAGTTGAGTGAAAATTCAGACATTTTCAAGATACTAGAAAAGCAATAACAAAAACAGCACTATGTATAAAAAAAAATTGCAATCGAAAAATACAAATATAGAATTAAATAATAAAAAAATTCAGCTTAGAACCTCACACAAGCAATGGCAGGGCGCTTGATCTATGCTGAGTAGAATCTAAAGCAAAGATTGTGTTTGCGGCATTCTCGCTTGCATTCTGGGGCCAGCATTTCATTGCCTCCACGAAACGAATTTCAAGCATTCGCTGCTGCTAACACTGCTACTGCAGCTGCTACAATCAGCCCATTGGCAATGTTTGTTTAAAATGTCCACATTTGATTTTCAATTTCCCTCAAACTCGTCGAGCTGAAATTATCGTTGACTCTTTGCAACACAAAATTCAAACAGCAACAACAACACCCACCCAAATAAAATCTGAACGCCTCACAAACATATATACCATGCATGCCCTGCAGAAAATCGTGGGACTGATCGCTAAAGAGAGTGATCCGGGAACAATACCTTTCGTCTGCAGTGGGCTACAATTGATCCCAACTATAGTAAAGTAAACTTGCCCCACCGTACCCGTAGGGGAACATAGTGCATCTGTCCGATAGTACCCTTTTGGGCATGAAAGGTACCAATTAGTATCTTCATAGGACATGCTCAAACAAAATAAATCACTGCAACCCATACAAAGACATCAAAACTGGCATTGGTCGCATGCTCCTTCGCGACTCATCCCGGAGTCAGCCTAGACTAATCGCTTTTTTGTAGGGTGGCGATATGAATGCAACATGAAAAGTATGTGAATGTATGTGCGTGTGTGGGGGTTTGGTGGAGTGCAGCTGTGTATTCAACATTCGTAAACAAAGTGTTCTTACAACATGCAGCACCACAGTGGCAATGCGGCAATGCTCAGTTGGTACTTACCTGCAACGAAGTGTTTGTCTCTAAAATCAATGCAGCAAATCAATGTGAATGTAATGTAATGAATCACTCACTCAATGAATCGTTTGCTTGTTGTTGTTTTCACTGCATTTTGCTGTTGTTTTTAGAACTGTTGTTGTTGTTGTTGTTGCATTGTAGCATTTTCTAACAAACAACGTGCTTTCTTGCTGCAGCAACTTGCCTGTGATTGCACCTACTTACACACATTCATACATACATTTGTATGTGTACAATTGAGAGTAAACACACGCATACACACATACACATAAAACAAACACATATGTCGATAAAACTTACGCTAAGGACGACTGTACAGTCGCTTAGGAAAGAGCGAAGACGAGCTCTACTTCATTTCGCCTAAGCATATTTGCACATACAGGTGATATGGAAGCCTTGCTGAACATTCGACTGGTCCAGATGTGAATACCCTGAAACTGGGACTCACTACCCAAGCAATGCTTTCAGTTGTCCTCCACGACCTGGTGATATCGGCGGTGACAGTAGTCACCCAGTGAAACACATGGCAATTTATTCGCAAACGCTTCCAGTGATTCGAAGTTATGAGTGCAATTTTATTCATTTCCGAAACCAGTTGGGATATGGAACTTAAACTTATCACTTATTGCAGAAATCAATAACTCCTTTCGTTTAATACTCATATTACACTAACAAATTTTGGGTCATTCTGGTCCACATATTGGTCGATAACTCCGAAACCGGTGGAGTTATTGAAATAAGTGATGACCTAAACGTTAACTTAGACAACTGTTAATGCAACGATGAAAGTTGCATTCAATTCTATTAAGCAGTTTTTGACTAATGCGCGCGCAAACTTACATACAGACAGACAAAATTTCTAAAAACTGCTGTTTTGCATTTATTGGTTCAACCTTGATCAATCCCGTAACTTTTTGAATCACAAGGAAATTTAATGTGAGACTTTCGCTTATATTAGTAACAACGTAAACATTTTCTCCATACATTTAAGTACCAACCTAATACCTCCTATTTCCCCAGTCTCTCGATCCGTTTCAGCTGTTGACTGTTTACTTATCTTCACGTTGGTAATTTCCAACTGGCTGCTGGCTGACCAACCAGGCAAACAATAACATCTCCTTGCTTTTTTGCTACTCCTCTAAATTTCTTTTTGCTGACCAACAGCCGTTCAGCTAGCACACTGCAACTTTTTGTGGCATAAGAAAATATCAACATTTGCATGTTAGCGTTACTGCCAGCGTTTTCCGAATTTCCTTGCTTACAACCTTCTGATTTCATGCTACTCCTGTGTTAGTACTCAGCACACAAAGCTGAAAGTGATTTTTGTCTTAAATTTGTATTCACTTTTTCGCTACTTGCCACAGCCAAATTTTCTTGTTGAATTTCTACTCAAACAGCACAAGTTGCACGTCCATTGCTAGCGTACGTTTTGGTTTCAACATTGGAAAAATTTTGCACGTTTACCTTTAAGTTGCATTTTCCTTAAAAAGTCACGTTTCATTTGTGATTTCCACTCAAAATTCCATATCTAAATGTCATTTGTGGTTGGCTGGGTGCGTAAGTTTGCGTTACAGTTTGTATGCGTTTCGGCGTATTGATTGTGCAACATGGTTTATTGCAGTTACGTAGATGTAACTATGGTTAAATGCCAATCACACTGGTGACTGCTGGCGTTTCATGCATGACGTGCGAATGGATAGCATTCCAAGCATATTGAAGTCGCTTTCGAGTCGAGAGTAAATTAAAGCAAGCCGGTTTGTAATTAGGATTTAAGCGAATGAGGGCAATACTTTGCTCGGACTTTTTTTTTGAGGTTGCCAAATAGTTTGGTTTGTTGTAGGTTGTTATCACTAAAGAGATGCTGGTCGTTTTTGTATATAGGTTTTCTTACCAACCGCGTTTATTAATTAATTCGTTTAGTTAGTTTTCGAGATATTGGCGGATATCAAAAAAGAAATAAAGAAAGAAATGTGTCAAGAAGTTTTCAGACAATAGGGGTTGTTCAAAAAAATAAATATAATTGGATCAGGTGGCAACCCTAGGTGGTAATCCCATCTGTAAATGCTTTTGCTTTGCAATATAAAGTAAAAAAAACCTGCGTTTGAATACCGTATGGCATATCTCACGCAATTTTTTAAAACTTTTAAGGGGTGGCAACTCTGTAAAAACTTTCCATTGACAACAATAAAGTAGAAGAACTTGAAATGCAGCATTTCACTTATGTTTAAAAATTCATCTACACGTGTGACGTGTACAAGTCGTTTTCGAATCACCCACATTGGCATATCTCACTGAATTTGTTAAAACTACAAATGGGTGACAACTCGGTAAAACCTCCTAAGTGGCAACACTTACGTAAGTCAGCTTAGATTGTAGAAGATGAATAGTATATGTATAACATTTCTAAGCAATGTGTGGAGACTTTCTCCAGATAAAAGCGGATATGCAAAAAATAAATAAAAAGATAATAAGATAAGGTGGCAACCCTACCTGGAAAAAACATATTATTGGCAACAGCACGCAATCATACTGAGTGGCAACATCTAGGTAGAAATACTCAGCATGTAATACACTATCAGCTTTCGCCATTGGATTGCAGGGCTTGGTTCAGCTCTCACCATAAAAAAAAACCAAACAAATAACCGAACCTCGACTAGTTATTTAAGCTGATGACTTATTTGGATTAGTGATGTTCCAAAACGAGAAACTACGAGTATATAGTCGAGTACACAAGTACCGAGTTTTTTAGTCGATTATCGCCTACCAGTGAAAATACAGATATCGGGTACGTGAGCTCAGTATCGAACTCGCATGTTTCCCGTTTTTTTTTTTGTTATTTCCAAAAAAAAAAAATTTGTAAGAATTGCCAAAATTTACCCATTTTGCGTTGCTCTGTAAAAATGTTAACTAAGAATCGCCCAATTGGCGATTGTGGATGAATATTGCGTCCCGATCATAAAGTGGTTTTAGTTATAACTTCCCATCTTTTTTGCTGACTTGATTTCAGACAAATTTTTTGTAAGTTTGGCCTAAATTGGGCCATTTTGCGATCCCCTTATTAGCAAATGTTCATGAATATTGCGTTCCACGCACAACATTTTACAAAGCAAAATCGAATTTAAATTCTTCATTTTCTTGTTCGTCTTTTCTATCATTGTCTTATGGCAATTTCATTTTAACCAAAAAATTATTTTTTGGAAATAAATGCATTTAACATAATATAAAGTTTTTATATGTTTAGGTTTCGTTTTCACAGGTCTTTGAATGAGTACGATACCGGTTGGTACCAATTACTTCCCATCGATACATTTTTGAAATCGATTCCTTATTCCGAAAGTTTAAAAATGGCACCAAATTTCAATACAAATGGGCTCATTATGGAAAACGCAACACGTAGCAAAGAGTCATTCCTTCTCGTTTCTTATTTTATAAAAGTGTTCATTTCCTTAAGTAACTGTTACTAAAATGGAGTTGCTATGTCAATTGTTTTAAATAATATTTCTCGTCATGCGGAAAAATAATATCACTTTCACATACAAATTTTTTTTTTCAGTTTCATAGTCCACCGCACACCATACTAAGCAGACCACAGCGTAATCTGCTTGCTGTTTTCAATAAACTCTTTTGTAAAATATACTATATTAAAAAAAGGCAAAATTTTTATATTCAAGATACCCAGTTATTCTTCATTTCTTAAATAAACTGCCAGATGGTTTCAGCGAATTAAATTCCTAAATTTTTTGGTACGGCATCTGCGCTAGAAATTGATTTGTTATTTAGCTAAACTTTACAAAAAAGTAAACAAAAATTTGACAGATGCAACCTTTGATATTTTTTTGAGCAACTAAGTGCATTTTGCTTCATATAAATAGCTTTAAATAGGAATTTAATTTGAGATACCTAACTTTCAATAAATATATCTTTTTTGTTTATCATGCGATTTTGACAAAATAAAGTTTTGGAAATGTACCAAGTTACAGGCTGTCCAACAGTGAAAGTTTCTTTCTATTATTTTTTTTTAGTTTCCGAGATCCTTGCGTTCAAACCGAAAAACACACAGACACAAATTCTTAAAATGCTTCAGATGAGCTCTACAACATTACCTACGTCAGTCATTTATTCAAATAAATTTGTACGGACATGACTTTTATACAGTGTTATTATTGTATCGATAGGTAGATTATGTACGTATGTATGTACTCTAATAACGCTTATGGTACGCGTTTAACAAATACCTTCGAATTCGTAATTAGTATTGCATTAACATGTGATTTATTCAACAGACTTTACTACATACATACACATTAACAAACATATTTACCTATTAATTAACCGAAATTTTATTTGTAAATATACACGGTGTCCAAAAAGTTCGAATCCGAACTGTGTAACTTATTTAAAACACCAATCAAGTGAGCTTTGATTTTATTTTTTGTTTTATATCGAGTATCGTTCCTATCACTCTCAAACTACGACAGACTCAAATCTGTAATAGTCGTATTATAATTATTTTCTACGATGGAGTCCAAGCGCCAGCTAATTGTCAACGCATTTTTACAAGGCAGACGCCGGTGCGCAGTATTTAAAGACTTTAAAAGTGTGGGTTTCAAGCGCGATTTTGTTTATAAAACTATAAACCGATACAATGAGACTCCCTCTCTCTCTCTCTATGGCGCGATATACAACAGGTATATCATCATAAACCTCCTAAGAGATTTTTGCGCCAAGCTTCTCTTCCAATTTGTGGTGTGCCGATTTGAATTTTTCCCTACAAATTGGTGGGACCTACAGTTTTTTGCCGACTCCGAACGGCATCTACAAAGGAGACGAATTTTTGCTGAGAAGCCTGTCATGGCAGAAATACACTCGGAGAGTTTGCCAAACCACTGCCGAGGGGCGACCCCGTTTTGAAAAACTTGTTTCAAATCACTTTTGATGTTACCTGTACCAGGGCTCGAACCATGGACCTTCGGTGTGGTAGGCCGGCAACACTACCTTCACACCACGGCGGCCGCCAATGAGACTTCGTCCGTTAAAAAAAGACCAAGAAGCGGAAGACCGCGAACGGTTCGCAATAGTGGTAACATAAAAGTTGTGAGGGAACAAATTCGGAAAAACTATTGCCGGTTGTTGTTGTTGTTGTTGTAACGACAAAAACACTCCCCGAAGTGCTGTCGAACTGATACTCCCTTGCGTTACTGCCCGACTGTCATGGTAGCGATTTGGTATGACCAGTGGAACCTTCTAGGTCATGTCACCCCTCTTTCCGTAAGGAAAGGGAATGGGTGAGAGGCATCATAACCGTAGATCAACCATCGAGTTGCACGTCATTACCTTGGTGCATATTAGTCGCCTCTTACGACCGGTATGCCTAAATATAAGGCTATTGGCCGACCGGTTATTGACTATACTTCGCCCATATGGTCGCCCAATCTTGCTGACACCAATTGGAGGAAATTGCAAGTCTGCCAAAACACCGCCATCAGAACTGCTACGGGATGTCTGCTTATGTCATCTGAGTCTCACCTCCATCAAGAGGCAAAATTGCTCAATGTTCAAGAGCACGCGGAACTCTTGAGTAGACAGTTCCTTCTGAACTGTCATAAACTCAGTCATCCAAATCGACATCTATTGAATGTAGCCCCGCCCCCCAGAGACATAAGGAGACATCTTCGTAAGCACTACGATGAGATCCGGCACCACATCTCCTTGCCGTTTGATCTGCGGAACCATAGACGGGCTCTAAATGACATCCACACGGAGTCGGTAGACAGATCCCTCAGATCTCGGTCCGTGAATCCCGTTATCAATACTCAGCCACCTGAATTGGCTGAAGAGGAGCGTGTACTTTCGAGGTAGACTAGAGTCATGCTAGCGCAACTTAGCTCTGGATATTGTAATAGGTTAAACCCTTACTTATGAAGACTGAACCCCAACATACCAAACACATGCCCTGCATATGGTATGTCCCTCATGATACCAAACATCTCTTCTCCTGTTCAGTCAAACCCACTCTTCTAACACCTACATCACTCTGGTCCAACCCTGTGGAAACTGCGCGTTTCCTCGGGCTTCCGTTAGAACAGCCTGATGACAATTTAGAGTGATCGACCCCATTGGGCAGAACGAAGCACTGTTAACAACAACAACAACAACCGGTATGCCTACCTCGGGCATATTCTAAGCCCCTAACCCGCCGGTCAGTTAGAAAAATTGCTGCGAAATTGAATACAAGCAAATCTTCAACACATTTAATTATTGATAAAGGATCTTGGCCTAAAAGCGTATAGGAAACAAAAAATTCACGGCGTTTCTACATCAGCGAAGAGAGCCAACCGAGTCTGTGATATTATTGGATGGCACGGCGGTGACGTATTCGTATTTTCTGATGAAAAGTTGCTCGTTCTACAGCATTCTTTCAACTCGCAAAATGATCGAGCATGGTCAGTGTCTCTGGAAAATGTTCTTAAAAAGGAAATGTATGTGCCCAGACTTCAAAGCGCTTCTTCCGTCATGGTGTGGGGCCGGATTCTGTAAAAGAGGAAAGCTTCCCCTAGTTTTCATCGAAAAGTGAGTTAAAGTTAACAGCGTCTACTACAAACAACACGTCTTAGAGGCAGTAGTTCTACCCGGAGCCGTCGCAGTTTATTCGGCGTTACACACATTCTGTCCTTTGAACCAAATATACTTTTTCGGAAAGGGGAGAAAAAATAAAAATAAACGTGTATCGGCGATTTTCATGTACACGTCGGTTTTTTTTTGTCGTGTGCGGCTCTATTGCTATAGAAATTTATGCAAGTTTACTGATGGGAGGTCAACAATAAAGTACGCTGTACCAACAATTTGGCTACCACGTACAAAGCACTGCAACAAAAAAAAAAAAAAAAAAAAAAAAAAAAAAAATTACGTGTACATGAAAATCGTCGATACACGTGTATTTTTATTTTTTCTCCCCTTTCCGAAAAAGTATATTTGCTTCATAGGATAGAACTAAAGCTCGTTTTTGTAACGCAGTGTTATTATTGCTTTCACCAAGATGGAGCGCCTTCACATACCGCAAACATCAAGCAACAATGGTGTCAAGAGAATTTCGCCGACCTTTTGCATAAGGACAAATGGCCATCTAGCATTCCTGATCTCAATTCATTGCATTTTTTTGCATGGGGGCACATGACGTCGAAGCTTAACGGTTATCAAATAAAAAACTTGGAAACTTTTCGTAAGGTATTACTCCAAGTTTGGGACGAAATGCCGATGGATACAGTTCGAGCCGCTTGTTATTCTTTCGAAAAGCGATTACGCTTGGGTCAGTTATACAAAGGAGGTGTTATTAATAAAAACCTACTATAAATATTTATTGATGCTACATAAATTCTTTTAAATAAAAATTGATAAGCGCTTACCATACCTTTTACTTTAAAAGGACTTTAGTTTTGTATTCGAACTTTTTGGACACCGTGTATATGTGTACGTTTGTTGTTGGGGATAATCTCTTCTTATCAGTATGCACATTTTCACACACATACACATACATACTACGTCGAATAGCATTACATTTGATCAACACACACACACAAAAACACTACTACTGACTCGCACAAATAATCTCATTTAAATCCATTAAATACCAAACATTTGTCTTATTTATTTTTCGAACTTGCCACAACACCAAAACTTACTGCAACATATGTGTTTGTTGTTGTTTATACTCGCACAGGTGTAAATTTTACAAATTAAATGCAATTTTATTATGTTGGCGGAGCTAATGTGTGGGCGATTTGGGGCGCATGTTGCAACTTTTGTAGCCACGAGCATAGCAGTGGAGGCAGCTTGCTTCAAAGATCCCCCCCGCAAAACGCGTGTATGTCTCTACTTGGCTCGTACACAAAACTTTGAGCACTTAGCCTTAGCAAACAAACGATACCGCACAAGTGGATGTGGCAAAGCAAAAAGCTTTTGCGATGTGAGGCACGAATGCTATTCCCATGGAACATACCCAACAAAAAAATGTGCGCCTCATATAATCCATTGTATGCGAAACTCCTTTTAATATTGAACTCCCCACAAAAGAGTTGCGAATGGAAATATGCTTCAGAGTGGGACGTTCCAGAGCCTTAAACATTGGAATGGCTTTCAGGTTTCATGTTTTAAATTTTTAAATTTACATTCCAGATATGCAAGAAAAATTGGTAGTAGAGATTTTTATTGAGCTTATAAAATCCAAAGCAGTCTGCTTGCTTGTTCGCGCATCACTCAAAAACGGCTAACTAAAATTGAATGTAACCTTCAGCGTTGTATTACCCGAAGTCTAACTTAAAATTTAAGATATCGTTTATTTCGATAGCTCAACCAGTTTCGGAGTTATCGACCAATACGATCACCAGGGTGACCCAGAATGTGTTAGTACAATCTGGGTACCAAACGAAAGGTGATAATGAGTGCTACAAAAAGCGATATGATTCCATATATCAACTGGTTTCGCAGATATATGTTTCAATAGTTTATAATTTGGGATGTAAAATTAACTTATCACCAGGCTTATCTTAAAACCCTCGATAGATTATAGCTAACATACTCGTACAATAAGTGTCATCGCTCAAGTGAGCAAACAGTGCCAGAATTTCTTATGCTCGCCTGCATAATTTTTTGTTGGGTATGTATGTGTGCATGGACTGCTTAATAAGTTTTCATTTTACCGCTAAATAGCTTAAAAACTTGCAGTGAACTTGAATTACAATCCACAGATGCGACAATAACAACTAAAACTCGCATCTGCAAATGTGACAGTAGTCTAGGTAACGCTCATACTACATTTGTTAGGTAGTCTAAGAAGTAGATCAACTCACGCGTATAGACAACTGCCTCCCTTTTTCACCCTTTAGGTAATTTTTCTTTGATACACCGATTCTTTGCTACCTTTACTACTCCCCACTAGCACATTGCACATTTCCAACTCCTCTTTTTAATTCGGTTGTTGCTTTCTATTTCCTTGGAAAAATATTTGCAGCTAAACCGATAAGTGTTTACATTCACATTGTGAGATATCTTTTGCGCCGGCACCCATTCTCGTAATAAAACAAATTTCTTTGAGTGTATTTTCTTATGTGGCTCTCAAGGATGTGGAGGAGTGTAGCAACGGCTGTTGCAAATACATATTTGTGGTTTAGAGCATTTTCTCAAAGCCGATACGCATCTAAGAACTTAAATTCGTTTGAACTTGTGTATGTGCCCATTAGTATCGGGTGAAAAAACTTTTTTTGGGATATGTACTTTATAAAAAAGATTATGTGTATATAATATATTGGTAAAGAAAACCTTAAAACCAGTTTTCAATTTGGTTTTTAGACCTTGAAACACACAGATTAAATACAAATCTGTCAAAATAAAGCAAAATAAAACAAAATAAAAAAAAGAAAATAAAATAAAATAAAATAAAATAAAATAAAATAAAATAAAATAAAACAAAATAAAATAAAATAAAATAAAATAAAATCAAAAATAAAGTAAAATAAAATAAAATAAAGTAAAATAAAATTATATATATATATACATAATATATTAGTAAAGAAACCCGTAAAAAAAGTTTTCATTTTAGTTTTTTCGACCTTGAAACATAAAAACTAAATACAAATCTGTCAAAATAATGTGAAACAAAAAAAATAATAATAATAAAAAAAATAAAATAAAAAAAAAAAATAAAATAAAATAAAACTAAAAAAAAATAAAATAAGAAAATGAAATTAAATGAAATTAAAAAAAACAAGATAGAATAAAATAAAATAAAATTAAAAAAAAAAATAAAATAAAATAAAATAAAAAAAATAAAAAAATAAATAACAAAATAAAATTAAAAAAAAAAAAATTTAATTAAATAAAGCAGAATAAATAAATGTTTCCCTTGAACCCATTATATTTTTCATTTAGAATTCGAGTGTGCCACTTTCAAAATACAAATTCTACCTGCATGCTAAGTGAAAATTTTGTTTCAACCCACCCCTAGTGTCTGTCTGTAAATGAAGTTGTGGCAGGCGCTGTTGTTCAGCTGGTTTTTAAGAGCAAAAGATGCAATCACTTTGTATACTGGCTAATCTGCGGATGTACTTTTAATTTATTTGTTAGCGTGGATCATGAACGGTATGGGGATGTGCAATATCCAAAAAGCTTGCCACTGCCATTGTCACAGCAACCAAAAACGGCAAAAGAGTTAAGTCTCACGTTGTAAGCAGTCGCAATTACACAACGAATACACAAAACATCACAACCAATACCGACTTACGTGAACCAATAACCAACACAATAACAACAACAAAGTTGGCAATGCAACAACAATAAACAAGCTTTTGCTGTTTGCATTTAAAAGCAACGAAAGCACTTTTGTGGCACAAAATACCGTTAGCTCTGCGGCTGGCATGAAAGTGTGCTGGTGGTTGTTGTTGTGTGTGTGTGTGTGTACGCGTGGCATGTGGGCGTTTGGTGTTTTATTTCATTGCTTTGCCAAATGGACTACGCCAACAAATATGCTGGCATATTGATATTAGTTGCATAGATGTACAAAAACAACAACAACAATACAATGAAAATATCAATAAAAGCATTCAACCTGGTACATGCGGTTGCATATTGTTGTTGCATTGTGCGGTAATATATTTTGGAAAATTGCTTGTCGAGATGTTTTATTGAATCGGAAATTAATTGCTGTTTAAAATTAAATACAAAAACCTACACAATTTGTTAAGATGTTTATTTGCTTAGGTGGAATGTGGTTGGTTGTACGCAAATTAATTATTACAAACAAACGGTTATATTTACAAAACTTATGCAACATGGTATATATTTCTGTCACAAACATACATCGTAGAATATTCTTAACGTTTTAAGCCTGTGCTGATTTCATGAGTTCTCTCGGTATAGGTAATTCAAGTAAAACTATTTTCATGAATATTTAATAATAATTAGAGTTGGGATTTATATGCGAAATTGTGCGCCTAAAATTAAGCAATTTCTTAGATTTATGCAGTGGCGGCTTTAAATTTTTAGCAAGGGCTCGAATCTTCGCAAGTGATGTCTATTTAGGTGAAAAACCACACCAAGCAAAATATGCTGTGATTACTAGCAAACCCAGCCACTCTTCTCTTCGAACTTATAATAGACAGAGTCCAATTTATATCACTACATCTCTGCAACTTAAGATATAGAAGTTAATCACATCACTTATTGCAGCAATCATTGGCACCTTACGTTTGATACCCATATTGTATTGACACATTTTGGGTCACCTCGGTCGTTAACTCCAAAACCGTTAGAGTTATAAAAATAAAATTAATCTTAAACGTTAAACTTTATAGCTAGTAATATAAGCTTTAAAGTTACCTTCAATTTCGTTTAGCAGTTTTTGAGTGATACGCGAACAAACTCACAGGCAGACAGACGAAAATGTAATTCGAGCTCTATAAATCATAAAAAATTTTGCTAGGTTAGGTAAAAGTTGTAATTGCCACGGAACGACCCTCTGTAATGACGAATTAGACAGGGTTACACAGAAACAAAAGCACCTGGCCCCGCAAAAAAAGCCAGGGTCATGCCGCGTCAGTAAAAATCAGCAACGTTTAATCTAAATCTTGAAGGATTAGACAGGGGGTGTCGCAT
Organism: Merzomyia westermanni; assembly: GCA_949987695.1. Classification (NCBI taxonomy): domain Eukaryota; kingdom Metazoa; phylum Arthropoda; class Insecta; order Diptera; family Tephritidae; genus Merzomyia; species Merzomyia westermanni. The sequence goes on along the minus strand of OX465290.1, from coordinate 11,584,576 downwards.
TGTGGTGTCCTATTGCCCCTTTTTTTTTAATTTCTATATTTCGAGGCTTCTTCCTCCACCAGAAGGAGTCTCCTATGCTGAGGATTGTACGATTATGGTTTCAAGTAATTGCTCCTCCACTGACAAACTCTGCTCTAGAATTAACTGTTACCTTCGAGACTTTCCCAGCTTATTCACCGCACGAAATCTGACCCTAGCCACAACCAAATCGACGTTGAAGGCGCAAATGAAGAAAAGGTTAAACGTCCACCTGAATGAAGTAACTCCACCTACTGAAAATCACATAAAAATCTTGGGCGTGACGTTTGAAAATGGGCCCACCTTCGCTAGTCATGCCACCGCAATAGCCTCAAAGGCACAGAGCCGCAAGAAGAAGTCACTTGTCGGCAGCACTCGGCTTAAAGGTAAAGAAACTTTGCTTGCTACACATAAGGTCATCGGCAGAACGGTTATTGATTTAGCTTTGCCGATATGGTCGCCAAACCTTGCAGACAGCAACTAGAGCAAGCTGCAAGTCTGCCAAAACATCGCCAACAGAACTGACACGGGATGTCTTCTTAAGGGTGTAAAAGTTTCCAAACTATTTATTGCCGGTAAAACGAATGTTGTTACCACACTAGAGTTAGGGCGTTAGTGGAGACTTATCTGCATTAGCATTAATGGAGGGTCTTACAAATTTCCAATCAAACCTGTTTTAAAATATTTCAGATGGTATTGGTGTTTGTGGTTCTCCTTGAAAGCTGATGCTATTGGTTTCTGTGACGGTACGACCTGTATAAGGTGGCTTTTTAAATTGGTAATGATTATTGTTTGTTTTTCAAAAAAAGGTTATTATTAATAATAATAATAATAATTAACAACGGATAACCCACCATCCTGCCCAACCGACACGAGGGGCGCATCCGCATAACGCACGGCTTTTTTCAGACCTTTCATGAACATGAAATTTTAATATAACTTTGGTCCGATGTTTGTAAGTATGAGAAGAAGAAGAGATATACCCACCAATAAGTATGCCGAAATGATCAGGGCGATTAGCTGAGTTGGTTTAGCCATGTCCGTCTGTCCGTCCGTCCATCTGTCTGTTTGAACGCAAACTTGTCCCTCAAGTTCAGAGATATCTCAATGAAATTTGGTAAGAGGCAGCCGTTTTGTAAACCATTAATCATTTGTCGGAACCAGCATTATCGGACCAATGCAACGCATAGCTCCCATACAATCGATTGCTCCGATAAACGGGGTTTGGCCGATAACTATTGCAATTAAAAAGGTAGGAACGTAAAATTTTGCAGGTTTGGTATATATGTAATGTGTGTAGGTAAAATCACCCAGATCGGACAAACATAACATATAGCTCCCATACAATCGATTTTTCCGATAAATGGGTTTTGAGCTATGTAGCTTTAACAGTTTTGCAGAGTTTGTACCAATTGTGAGTAAGGATCGGACACTTAAAACCGTTATGCGTATTCATGAAAGGTATCAAGTCTTCGTCATAGTCGAAGACAGCCCTTTCCTTAGTTGTTTTATATCTATATATTGACGAGGTGTGGAAAGGAAGGGATTTGTTAAGTGTCGAGATCTAAAACTGCTCAGCTACAGAGAAAAGCTCATCAGCTCAGTAACACAAGAAACAATATAATAATAATAAATTATAAATAATGTATTAAGCTAAGAAATAATCAGTTCGATTGTAAAGAGTAAATTCATAAAGTTGCTGTATGTTAAGCGAGGATAGTATCGATTTTTTAATGCTAAAAAGCGAGTAAGAAATATTAAATGTGTGTTATATTTGTCACACAAACACCGGAATGGCTCATTTAATTCAAAATTAGTTCTACACTGATGCCGCAGCCACCGCATTCCCCAGATCTGGCCCCCCGTGACTTTTTCTTGTTCCGTAAACTGAAGAGGCCCATGAAAGGACGACGTTACGCTTCTCTTGACGAGATAAAGACGGCATCGAAGGAGGAGCTGTACAAGATAAAAAAAAATGATTTTTTGAAGTGCTTCGAAGATTGCAAAAACCGTTGGCACAAGTGTATAATATCTCATGGGGATTACTTTGAAGGGGACAAAATAGATATTCATGAATAAATAAATAATTTTTGAAAAAACACAAAATTCGTGATACTTTTGGAACACACCTCGTATATTTATGTGCTTCTACAACAATACTGGAAAAAATTAAAAATAATCAAAAATAATCGAAAAAAAAAAAATTATTAAAGCATTAAAAATCATACAGTAATTGTATTTATCATGCCTAAATATATAAAATAAATAAATATTTTTTTTTTGATTATTTCTGACTTTTTTTTAATAATCGTAACAAATCATGATTTTTTTGTTTATTTTTTTTTTGCTTAATTGGAAAATAATCATTAAAAATTTAATGTAATGGTAATCAATCATTAAATAGATTCTCAAGAAAATAATGAATCAAACCGGTCTGCATATACCATACATCGAATGCCTGTTGGTCATAACAAAAGTAGGGACCCAGTAGAAGATTTTGATACGAGATTTAAGTGAAGACAATCATTGGCTGCACAAGCTGCATGCATAAAGCGCTTTAAGCTCTTTTATTTTAAATTGTCATCGCACATTGACTGAAAAACGTGCATGCAAACATCTTTTATCTTTTCGAAAATGTGACGCCACGCAAGAGTTAGTGCGAGTGCGGGGCAACAGTGGTTTGCGACCACTCAACATCAAAATCATGTGCATCTTGTCCGTTCAATCGTGCAACTTACATGCGCTTACAACAGCAACAACAAGTACTATGAATGACAACAACAACAATGGTACAAAAAGAAACTAAAAACGAATAGCCGCAACTGAGCCACCACACAAGTTTTGTGGCATACAGCTAGTTGATAGCCAACTAATGGGCAACGCCAACACTTTTTCTGCTTGCCTGCCTGTACTACGTTTGGCAACGCCGCCCCTTTCAAGCTGAATGTATAATGTAACTAACGGCAGACGTTATCTTTTGTACGCCAAATGTGGCTTAAGGCCACTACCAAATCCAGTTCAACTTCAGCTTGTATGGCGGCGACGCAGTGGGTTATGTACGCTGTTGACGTCAACAAAGTTACTCCAAGTCTAACCGAACTAACTCTTTTTTAGTTTTTAGTCGTAATTTTAAATTTTTTTTTGTTTTTTACAACGAATTTCGAATGATTTATTTTTTTGTTGCTGTTGTTGTTTTATTTGTTGGTAGAGATTTTGTAGTTTCAATTTGGTTGTATTTGCTCATGCCTTCGCCGCTTCTTTTATTTTTGTTGTTTTTGGTTTTGGTTGTTTTTTAGCCGAGTGGCGACAGTTTTTGAAGTCTGGCCACATATTTCGCGTTGTCTGCAAAATGTTCTATTGTCGCCAACTCCATGGCAGCCGCCTCTGCTGTGTTTGCATATCCCTGCATTATTCTATCCATATATGTGCAGCGACCCACCAAAAAATGGCGCACTTTTTAAGAAATTTTTATCAGTGTCGATTGGAAAACCTTCTGGGCTGGTACTTCTTTGTTCATTCGCATAACATGGATCAGACAGCGGAGTCCTTGCGCTTTATTCGCAGCACTTTAGCCTGATCTGCGTAGAGCTCGTACAGCTCATCGTTAAATTTACTTCGATACTCGCCCTTGGACCATACTTTTTCCGGACAACTTTTCTCGAATACTCAAAGTGCCATCTCATTTTCTCTCGACACAGTCTTTACACTGAGAGACTTATAGAGCATGATCTTTGTCCGTCGAGAGAGGACTGAGGACTGCTCAGTTGTCAAAGTTGGTTAGAGTAAGTCTCCTTTGAATTTCTCGTCTGATATTTCTTTCCGTATTGACTCTGGTTCCGAGAAACTGCGAATATTCTATTATTCGATGGAGCGCAATTATTCGAATACTTGTTATATTTTTAACGTTCCATCGTTTCGTTGATTAGGAAACACTTCTCATATTTAATTAATACTTTTCAAATTTCAAAATGAGCGGAAAAAAGATAAGATCGGTCTGCGGATATTTTCAAAAGAGCTCGGATGGCATATAAGCCACGTTTTCTATTTGTGATACGATGTTATGTTACCAGAACTCCACGTATTTATGTATGTCTCTACGCACATGCGTTTGTTATTTTAAACTTAAAAAAAATATGTTACAAAAATTGTTTTTGTTTACTATAGAAAAATGTTTACCCGACTAGTATTCGGATGATCGAACAGAAACAAATATTCGAAAAGCACCGAATAATCAACGAAGCACGATTTTTCGAATTTTTGTATTCGAATTTTGCTTTTTGAATACTGCCTCAATCGAATAGTTCGTGCATTCGAATATTCCAATATGTCGAAAAAAAATTGCCTAAAATCTACCGAATTTCAAGAGCCTTGAGACCTGCACTGTGTGACACTAGAATTTGGCAAGCTACAAAACTGCTTACTCAGAATTTATTTTGAAATTCTTGTCTCAAATTTGAAAATTCTCACCACTTCTTTGGCATTTTCCAAAAAGTTTCGGAATTTTTGCAGGAGCTTAAAACCCTCAATCTAAAGATTTCTGTGACAGAAAAAACGAAGCACCATTATTTGAAATTCTTGTCTCAAATTTGAAAATTCTCACCACCTCTTTGGCATTTTCCAAAAAGTTTCGGAATTTTTGCAGGAGCTTAAAAACCCTCAATCTAAAGATTTCTATGACAGAAAAAACTATATTTTTATATGAAGTTAACAAACGAGTTTTAGCTGTAGAGTTTTTCGTAATATATTATAAAAACCAACTGGGCCATTTTGAGTAGCACTCACTGTAAACCGAACCATAACAAAAACTTAGCCGTTTCAAGCCTATTTTACGTAAGCTTTTACAAGGCGAAACCATTAAGTAGTTTTGAAAATAAATACATACTCAAAATTGTAAGGCATGAGTATATACAAGGTGGCGCAAAAGTAATCCTCCTATCAGAAAATGCTATAAATTTTGCGATTGGCCCCTAAAGTCAGTTCTGTTTTGACATTTGTGTAGTAAACACATGCGAAATACACGTTAATAAACAATGTTACGCTACACTGCTCCAGAACGCGGAATATTGCTGACTATTTATTTGACCAATAATCGGTCGGGGCCAAACGGTTACTGTGAATGGTGAGCGCTACAGAGCAATGATCAACGAGTTCTTTTTGCCGCAACTTGATGAATTGGGATTGGAAAACATGTGGTTCCAACAAGACGGTGCAACAGCACACACTGCACGTGCCACAACCGATATGCTGAACATCGGAAGCTTACTCTTGCGCCACCTTGTATAATTAGTTGCGCACCAGAATTTCCACTTTCCTTATTGCTCATAACTACTTACAAGTTTCTTTCCTGGCAGCCTTGCCTCAATACAAACACAACCTACCTACGAATTGTTCGGCTACGAAATTGACTAGGATTCGCAAAAATTTCAAACCTGCCTGCCTACGACAGATATTATTCGCATACGAAAGCATGAGCGGGTGGGCGGTGTGGATAGAGTAAATGTGGAGCTAAGTGTGCACAAGTGCAGATAAGCGGCATGCAACATCAAATCCTTTTCATGCTATACTGCACCGCCCTCACAAACAGACGTTACACATACGGGCACACACACAAACACATGCACACACACACACACATTGACGCTCTCACTGCCACTTGCCGTCTACCAGGCAAACCACATTTTACTGCTGACGTCGACTATATTTGTTCCAAATTTATGTTGTCCTTCGTGCTGAATTGTTTTTTGTTTTTGCTGCTTAGAATGTTTGCTTTTGTTGTTATTGCAGTGCCTGCTGGTGATTAGCCAGTTGTACTTATTTTAATTTTCAGTTTAAAACTCATTGCATTGTTTGTAACATTTTCGCAAAATCTGGAAGTTCACATATTTGGCTCGTTGTTGGTGTGTTTTTGTTGTTGTTGTTGTTTTCACAAAAAGGTCGTTTTTTGTGCGCGTCCTTTTGCACACTTTTTGGTAGCTGTAGAAGTTCTCGCTCACTGCGCTCCCCACTCACCCAAAACCGACTGGGAATAACTAGCTTGGTTTGTGCGACGAATGTCTGCATTTTAGTGTGTCGTCCACCACGCTTTCAGTGCCACCTCGCCTTGTGTGGGATTTGGCTTTTGTTTTGTCGCTCGGAAATTTATGGTTTCTAGGAAAATTTGCTTACTGAAAGCTGTGAAATCTGCATGCTGCAATCGGTTATTTAATTAAGCCAAAGCTGTTTAGTTTCTGCTCAGCGAATTTGGTACAAAAAAAAATTTGGGTTGCGCGCACTGTTCTTGCGCCCTTAAAGAGTTGCAGTCGCTTAAAAACCCTATCGAAAATTCGATGAGAAACAAGTAAGGAAAGGGCTGTCTTTGACTGGGCCGAAGACTTTGTACCTTTCATGAATACGCATCACGGTTTTAAGTGTCCGATCCTTACTCACAATTAGTACAAACTATGCAAAACTGTTAATTTAAAGATACATAGCTCAAAACCCATTTATCGGAAAAATCGATTATATAGTAGCTATATGTTATGTAGGTCCGATCTGGATGATTTTCACTACACACGTTACACATATAATGTGTACCAAACCTGCAAAGCTTTACCTTCCTAGCTTTTTAATTCCAACAGTTATAGTCCAAACCCCATTTATCGAAACTATCGATTATATGGTAGCTATATGTTATGTAGGTCCGATCTGGGTAATTTTCACTACACACATTACATATTTAATCTATATATATATAATTCAAATTATGTTTGTATCTATAGACCGACTTGCGTCCTAGACGTATATACCGATCGTAATCAAATTTAAAAACACGCACTGGATATGGGCGTGGCACCTACCATACAAATAGAATTTTTCATTGCCCGTATCTCTGCCAGTATTTACGTTAGACCAATGAAATTTGGTAAGGGGTTGTATGAGATTTATCCCTACCTTTACTTTAAATGGTCATCTAACCGCCTGGGCGATTTTGACCAAAAAAAGGGGTTCTCATATCCGAGGCTTTGTTGTTGAATTTCATTGGAACGCTGTTTTATGTGGTGGGTCCCAAACCCAACGCACAACCCGTTTCACGGGAAGTTGAATTCTATTACACGTTTGTATAGCGAGCCGCTTGATCCAAGACAGACGCCCGCTTGCAGCCGCACCACATGGTGATCAGACGCTGCTGTTTGAACCCCCAGCAAGCCCTTAAACCGATTATGTCGGAGTGGCCTTACCAGGTTGTCGCCTTCTCACGTTTAGCTCACCACCAAACGGGTGTTCGGTGGTTACCCAGAGGATACTTGGGCGCAAAGCCCGGAAGTAGTGAGCTGCTTGAACCGCATGCAAAAGAATCGCTCTGGCCATTCCCAGGTGAATGGCGATCAGAAACTTTCCCCACTTGCGTGGACTTCTGCACACGGCCCCATCCTCCATTATCCATTATCCCTACCACCTCCAAGAAAAACTGGGGACAACAAAAAAGGTGGCGTGGCACCTCCCATACAACTGGAATTTTTCATAGTCCATATCTCTGGAAGTATTTGGGCTGGACAACTGAAATTTGGTAAGGGGTTATATGAGCCTAATCCCTAACACCTGCACGAAAATAGGTGATAACTAAAAAGGAGGCGTGTGCCCATACAACTGGAAATTTTCAAGTCGGTCTATAGATACATACAAACATACTTTGAGTTTTATATATATACAGGGTGGCTAATGAAAGCCGCTACCAAAAAAAAATTAAATAACTTTTTTTCTATTTAATGAATCTGGTTAATTTTTTTTTTATTTTGCAGATTGACTTTTACGTTTAACAAAAATGGATAACTGGAACACTGAAACAAGAATTTGGATTGTCCGCCGCTATCACGCACTGGAGTCCGTAGTTTCGGTTCAAAGAGAGTATAGGCGCACGTTTGGCGGCAATCCTCCGAGCAGATGGACCATAATAAGACTTGTAAACAATTTTGCCGAGCATGGGACAGTCAACAGAAGACCTTACCATCGAAACCCTTCAGTTCGAACGGAGGAAACAATCGCTGCTGGAGCTGCTGCCATACAAAACAATCCACGTGTTTCGACAAGAAGCTTATCTGCTCAAATGGGTGTAAGCAGACAGTCATTACAGTCAATTATGCACAAAGATTTGGACTTATTCCCATATAAAATTCAAATGGCCAACAAACTGAACGCTGCAGACTTGCCGATTCGCTTGGAATTTTGCCAGAAGATGCTTCAAATGGTGGAAGAGGATGGAAACATGTTGAATTGTCTTTTCATGTCTGACGAGGCCCATTTCGATTTAAACGGCAACATAAACAAACAAAATTGTCGAATATGGAGTGCTTCCAACCCACAGATACTCCATGAGAGGGAATTGCATCCACTTCGTGTCACAGTGTGGTGTGCAGTTTCATCACGCTGCATTGTCGGGCCCTACTTCTTCGAAGAAAACGGTCACACCGTTACGGTTACTGGAGACCGTTACTTGAGCATGTTGAGAGAGTTTTTCTATCCAGAATTACGCCGAATGAGAATTTCTTTCAACTCTGTGTGGTTTCAGCAAGATGGTGCAGCTCCTCATATAGCCCAACCTGTTATGACAGAATTGCGATGAAAATTTCCCAATAAGCTGATATCCAGAAACTCCACATTCCGTTGGCCACCCAGGTCGCCTGACCTTACTGCACCTGACGTTTTCTTGTGGGGTTATTGCAAACAGGAAGTCTTCAAAGCAAAACCAACAAATTTGAATGAACTAAGGCAATCCATTCGAGAAACAATTGCGGCTATTCCTGTCTCAACCCTCCAAGCAGTAATGAACAACTTTTTGGTAAGATGCCGCACATGCATCGACGAGCAGGGGGGCATTTAAATTCCATTATTTTTAAAACTAATTAAGCTATATTTAATAAAATTTAATGAGCTTTAACATGAATAAAAGAAAAATGAATTCCATACACTGAAAAAAAAATTATTTGAGTTTCTTAATGTAGCAAAATTCATCAGCCACCCTGTAGATAGAAAACTGAAAAACTTTTAAGTAGCTTCTTAATTGCAACAGTTATAGGCCAAAACCCGTTTATCGGAACAATCGGTTGTATGGGAGATATGCGTTGTATTGCTCCGATCATGCTGGTTCCGACATATGATTAACGCTTTAAAAAACGGGTGCCTCTTACCAAATTTCATTGAGATATCTCTAAAACTGAGGGACTAGTTTGCGTTCAAACAGACAGACGGACAGACGAACGGACGGACGGTCAGGCCGAAATGGCTAAATCAACTCAACTCATCATCTCCTCATACTTACAAACATCGGACCAAAGTTATAATACCATTTCATGCACATGAAAGGTATCAAAAATTTAAAATTCCGTCTTTTGGTCTCCATTTTTCCCTGCGCCGCTTCTTTGTTTCCTAGCCTTGTGCCGTTGAGCAATTACTTTGATTGCTTGCTTGTTGCGGCTACTCCATTTCACTTCAAGTGTATAGCTCCAAATCGTTTAATACGCCATCACTCTATAGCGCCCTTCAGCCTCTTTACTGGCTGCCGTCACTCTTCGCAATCCTTTTCCATTATCTTTATTATTCGTTGCTTACATCTTTGTCATCGTACTCATCATCAATAAAACAAACACTCAGTGCTGATTGTGGCCGCTGTGATTGCGCCTGATTACTTATAATGCTTGACCTGTTCTAGGCAGCGCATACTTGCAGCTCCTCTACAACTCCTACCGTTTGTTGCCGTCTCATCAGCAGTGCATCGTCTGCACTTTATGATCAATTTTGTTCGTGCCTCAACTTTAGGTGCTGAATAATGCAACAGGATATGCCGGCTCTCCGTACAGCTACTGTTGTCTGCTTGCCTGCCTGCCAGTTGCTGCTTTTTACTACTCTCAAGTGTTGCATTGCTACATGCGGCGCGGCCGAGCTGCAGCATGCGAGTGTGCAACTTTTCAGTTGCTTTATCGCTTCTGGTATCAACTCGATATTGCATCACGCTTTCAGTTATTTCTTTTACTTACAAACACCAAAAATGTGCAGCTGAAAATCGTCGACGTCCAGTGAGATGCCAAGGAAATCTTTGCGAGTTTAAAAAGGAAATCTAAAGTCATTATTGCTTTGGCTGCTGTCATTTCTGCTGTCGCTTTTGGCTATTGTTTTTGTTGTGCATGTTTGTGTGTGTGGATTCTATAAAAGTGGCATTTTTGCTGCCTCACGTGCCACATGTGCCCCATGCTTTGTTGCTTCCACTTATTGCCTTTTAGATTAGTCACGAGTGACCATTCGAATGCCTTGTTTCGTTTCAATGCTGCAGTTTGGTGGCTGCTGCTGATGCTCCATCGGCACGTCCGTTAACGATTCGAACAACAATAACATCTACTTAGTACAGTAAGTATCGTGTGAGCTAGAAAAAAAAAACTGTGGAAGAGTCTTTCCATGTCAAATCATCACATAGTTGGAAACGATACCCTACGATTTGAATGAAATTTGGCGAAGAGTTTTCACAAAGAAGTTCTGCCGAAGAAAAAAATTTGTTAAATTTTGTTTTAAAAGCTATGGAAATTTAAAATTTAAAAATGGCGGCTTTATTTTTTTTTTTAAATATGGATTTTTTTAATTTTTTTGAGCCAGACGTGTTAAATTTGATTATTAATTAGTAGTTAATTGATTAGACGGATTTTTTAATTTGTAATGATTATTGTAATTGTTTTTCCAGAAACGGCAATTAATAATTGATTACGATTATTTAGAAAAAATCAAAGGAAATAAAATAATAATAATAATAATTGAAAATATTCAAAAAAAATTGTTTTAATTACTTTTGATTATTTTTGATTTTTTTAAAATTATTTTTTGATTATTTTTGATTTTTTTCAGCATTGGTTATGTGTATATTTATGTGCTTCCACAACTATGCTAAAAAAAAATATAAAAAAAAATTTAATAATTAAAAGTAATCAAAACAACTTTTTAAGATTAATTTAACAATTTAAATAAAAATTGAAAGTAATTGGTAATCAATCATTAAGTGGATTCTCAAGAAAGTAATTAATGAAACCGGTTATCATTAGGATTAGTAGCCATTATTTAAAAGGTCTGTTTTAAGCTAAACATTTTTTTTTTACATATTTAAATTCCACCACCACGAAAAAAATCTTTCTGAATAGACCAGAGAGTTAAAAAGTTGAAACACATTTTTTTGGAAAAAATTCAAAATATCACACATAATTTTGAAAAACCAAAAACACAAGATATATCAGAGGTATACTACGAAAAAATTTAGTGAAAATTTTCTAAAATTAAACATTTAACTCTTTTTTTTTAAAAGCTTTTGTTATAACTCGGAGTATTCCTTTTGAAAAAGCCAAAAGTTTTTTTTTTAATTTCAGTAGTTTTCGATATATTGAAAAAATAAAATTTGCAAAACAGGAAATATGTGAAATTTTGAAATTGCATAACTTTTGGAAAAAAAAATTCTGTTTTTTTTGTTTGCCAGAACTTTGTTTTATGATTAAAAGAAACTTTTCACCAAATTTTATTGAAATCGTAAGGGTTGACTCCAACTATGTGACGATTTGACTTGGAAATAACCAGATGTATATGTATGATGTATGTACATATATACTTACTTATATACCTACACATGTACTTGCCATATTTGTGCTTTGAACGACTTTGGCCTTGTGCAGTGCTTGCGAACTCTGGCTTTTGTCTACACATTCGCACACATACATACATGCGCTTCAATGCATAGCCAAGCAAACTCATTGAAAATGTTAGTATAATGGCTGCCACACCAATCATTCGTTGGCTTCTTGGCGCAGGCATCATTTTCGGACATTGGCCATCTTTCATTTGGTGTTTTGAGATTTTACGTCATGTGCGCTTTTATATATAGCCCAAGCTTACCCATACAAAACTTGATATTCCTATTCAAGTAGCATGAAATCAGCAACGTATGTTCATATGCAGCGACAGCACTGAAAGAGATGAAACATATGTATATATGTGGGCTCAAGGCTGAACCCAGAGAGCATTTTGAGACACAATTCAATTCTTTGACTTCACAATTTAAGTCAGAAGGTGACCAAATGTTTACCGCGGGCACAACTTTCCATATAAAGGCTCGATTAGTACAAATAATCGCTAAAACGTAGCTGCGTCCATTGTGGTGCCTTTAAAGTTTTGAGCCACTAGTCATGGGGACGTTTTAGGAACGTATATATTACGTGCTTACAATCATAATGGCGAACGTTCAAGCGCTGCTCCTTTCAGCAACATTCCCTTGAAGTTATATTTACGTAGCAATGAAGTAGCGGAGTGGTGATTGCGACTATTAGGCAATTTTAGGCACAAAATCTCTCATTTCAACTTGCTGCTGAAGAAAGGAATGAAAATTTAAAGCACAACATATACATCGATATTTTACACCCGATATCCAATTCTCGGTACTTTACAAACAACTACTAAGAACTAATGTATTAAATTGGATGCAGAAGTTATGGTAATTTGGTCTAAATTATCTAGTTAATTCAATGGCTTCCTGAAATGTATATAAAAAAATAGGATATCTCAGAGTAAATAACTTTGAAGTTGTATTCACCACAAAGCACAACTTCAAAGTAATTAATACTTGACGATAACGCCGGCGACTAACAAAATATACCTTTAAAGTTTTATTTACTACAAAGTATCAGCGTAACTATACCATCACTTTAAAGTAGTGATAAGTTATGACTACCACAAATTGCATGTTTAAAGTTTACACTGGCAACTCATAGTTCCATCCACAACTTCCTTATACTTAAATTTACTTCTGTATTATTTATTATCTACATAGTGCTGTTGATGGAATGGGCTTGATTGACAACAAGCACACAATACTTAGCAGAAGGAAGGTTTATCATTACTGTGAACTATATAGTGCAATTTATGTAATGGTGAATTTAGGAGGTGACACGTGCTTTAAAGTAGCCATTCACAATGAGCTTATTGTAACTATTAAGAAATTATAACAGCTACCCTAAAGTAACTGCAACTTCAAAGTTGCATTTTAGTAACACGAGTAAGACGCCGATACCATCATTTGCCACTTTCAAGTTTTGAAAACTTTAAAGTTGCCGTACAACTAATCACGACGTTCTCAATTCCGATAATCCTACTTAAAATCTAAATTACTGCAAAGTAACCATTAGTGGTAGAAACTACTTATACAAAGCAGCGACTACAAACTAAAGTAACTCAAAAAAAGTAACTTATTCATCAAAGTCATACATTTGGTAGCAGTTACGTAATCGTTACACACTTTAAGTCGCCGTCTTCGTTACTATTACTATCGTGCTATTTGGGTATACTTCGGTTATTTTTGTTGTTGTCTGTGATTTCATGCACATACTTTATTACATCCCATTGGAGAATTCATACATGTCGAGATGTTTCAAAAATCTTTACGTTTTATTCCATTATTTCAATGTGCATCACTCGGTCAGTTTGCTGGGAGTCGTCAGCTTCCCTCACTCAAGTCCACTCACTTAGGGAGCAGGTTGTCATGTCTTGCTATCGCATATTTAGTTTCACACACACTTATGGAATGGAATGTACATTTGCTTTCTTGATTTTATGTAGAATTCAAGTTCTTACCGACTGTGATTTCAGTTGTTTGCTGTGTACGACTGTGCTTCGTTAAAGCAAACTTGAGGAAATGTCAATTCGGTTCATTGCTTTCATTTTGTCTATGTTGACTGCCTTGGCTTTTAGACTACAGAGCATGGTCGTTTCGGACGTGAAAGTTTCTGGGCCAACAAAATGTCGCAGTTAAAGTTAATGGCATTTGCTCATGGCATATTTGACAATTCTTCCCAAAACTATTACCACACATACATACAAAGTGAAGGCATTTGATTTGAAGTGAATGTGTGTATGTGTTTCTGGATGTGTAAAAGACAATGACTGTCATTTGAATGTGCAATAATCATTAGCAATTTGTAACTGTCTTGTATGCTTCTTCTTAGATTTATTCTTTAGAGCACCAAATCAAATGATAACTGAAACCCAAATACCATTTGCAAACTTCTAATGAAAAGCAGATGAGCTCCTTTGTTGCTAGGTAAATGTAACTAAACCTTGACGAAAACAAGTTTAGAAAGAGGCCAAGTTTCTGCCATAATTCCTTAAGGCGTCTTTGAAACTACAACAAAATTCTAAGCAAGTCAAATGCATGCAATATGTCAAGGTGACGGGGAGGCGGGGGTGAGCTGTAATAATACGAGTTAAACTGAAAAGAGAAAGTTTGATTTCTTAAAAGAGTTTTACTAATGCTATTGTTTCGTTACTCGATATTTGTAACGTTGTTTGTTTGTATATAGTGAGCACAAGTTTTTCAAATGCTCAAGATGGAGCTAGTAGCTTACTTTATTTAATTTAACTTTATTTTATTTCTATAAGTTTATTATATTTTATTGATTTTATTTTATTTTATTTATTTTATTTTATTTTATTTTACAGGGTGGCTGATGAATTTTGCTACATTAAGAAACTCAAATAATTTTTTTTTCAGTGTATGGAATTCATTTTTCTTTTATTCATGTTAAAGCTCATTAAATTTTATTAAATATAGCTTAATTAGTTTTAAAAATAATGGAATTTAAATGCCCCCCCTGCTCGTCGATGCATGTGCGGCATCTTACCAAAAAGTTGTTCATTACTGCTTGGAGAGTTGAGACAGGAATAGCCGCAATTGTTTCTCGAATGGATTGCCTTAGTTCATTCAAATTTGTTGGTTTTGCTTTGAAGACTTCCTGTTTGCAATAACCCCACAAGAAAAAGTCAGGTGCAGTAAGGTCAGGCGACCTGGGTGGCCAACGGAATGTGGAGTTTCTGGATATCAGCTTATTGGGAAATTTTCGTCGCAATTCTGTCATAAGAGGTTGGGCTATATGAGGAGCTGCACCATCTTGCTGAAACCACACAGAGTTGAAAGAAATTCTCATTCGGCGTAATTCTGGATAGAAAAACTCTCTCAACATGCTCAAGTAACGGTCTCCAGTAACCGTAACGGTGTGACCGTTTTCTTCGAAGAAGTAGGGCCCGACAATGCAGCGTTATGAAACTGCACACCACACTGTGACACGAAGTGGATGCAATTCCGTCTCATGGAGTATCTGTGGGTTGGAAGCACTCCATATTCGACAATTTTGTTTGTTTATGTTGCCGTTTAAATCGAAATGGGCCTCGTCAGACATGAAAAGACAGTTCAACATGTTTCCATCCTCTTCCACCATTTGAAGCATCTTCTGACAAAATTCCAAGCGAATCGGCAAGTCTGCAGCGTTCAGTTTGTTGGCCACTTGAATTTTATATGGGAATAAGTCCAAATCTTTGTGCATAATTGACTATAATGACTGTCTGCTTACACCCATTTGAGCAGATAAGCTTCTTGTCGAAACACGTGGATTGTTTTGTATGGCAGCAGCTACAGCAGCGATTGTTTCCTCCGTTCGAACTGAAGGGTCTCGATGGTAAGGTCTTCTGTTGACTGTCCCATGCTCGGCAAAATTGTTTACAAGTCTTATTATGGTCCATCTGCCATTATTTTAATTTTATTTAAGTTTATTTTGTTTGAATTTTTTTAGTTTATTTTATTTTATTTTATTTTAAGTTGTTTTATTTTATTTTATTTGTTTTTAGTTTACTTTATTTTATTTTATTTGATTTTATTTTATTGTATTGTGTTTCACTTTGTTTTATTTTTTTTTATTTTATTTAATTTCATTTAATTTAATTTAATGTAATTTTATTGATTTATTTTGTTGTGTTGATCTTCCGACAGGGTAGTAAGCTGATTTTTGTTGGAACGATTTTCCGTCATCCCTTGTCAAGTTTGGTTTTGTGACAAACCGGTTTCGGCGTTCTGCCATTTTCAATGCCTAGTTTCGTTCTACGAACAAGGGATAACGGAAAATCGTTCCAACAAAAATCAGCTAATTTTATTGTATTTTACTTTATTTAATTTCATTTACTTTAATTTAATTTAATTTTATTTTATTTGTTTTTATTTTATTTTATTTTAAGTTGTTTTATTTTATTTTATTTGTTTTTAGTTTACTTTATTTTATTTTATTTGATTTTATTTTATTGTATTGTGTTTCACTTTGTTTTATTTTTTTTTATTTTATTTAATTTCATTTAATTTAATTTAATGTAATTTTATTGATTTATTTTGTTGTGTTGATCTTCCGACAGGGTAGTAAGCTGATTTTTGTTGGAACGATTTTCCGTCATCCCTTGTCAAGTTTGGTTTTGTGACAAACCGGTTTCGGCGTTCTGCCATTTTCAATGCCTAGTTTCGTTCTACGAACAAGGGATAACGGAAAATCGTTCCAACAAAAATCAGCTAATTTTATTGTATTTTACTTTATTTAATTTCATTTACTTTAATTTAATTTAATTTTATTTTATTTGTTTTTAGTTTATTTTATTTTATTTGATTTTGTTTTATTTTATCTTATTTTGTTTTATTTTATTTTATATTATTTTATTTTACTTTATTTTATTTTATTTAATTTTATTTTATTTTATTTTATTTTATATAATATTATTTTATTGTTTTATTTTAAATTGTTTTATTTTATTTACTTTATTATTAATTTATCAGAAATATAAAAAATAAAAATCGCTTGTCATTTGCAGTTACATTTGTGTTAGAATTACTTAAAAAACAATATAATTTGAGAAAAGTTTTGCTACTAATGAATTCATACTTTCTTCCAAGTTTTTGTTCATTTTTCCCTAATAAAGATGTAATTCTGTTGCAAGCTATCATAATTTATGCATTCACTTGCCAAACCAACATAACTCAGTTCCATAAATGGGTACTCACCACCACCATCGCTGCGCTAGAGCGCTCCTACTAAGATAACTATAATTAATGTTCAGATTTGAAACTGTTGCCGTAAGCGACAACTCACTCTTTGCCCGAAACGTTGACCACTTACCACATCTATGCGGCTAGTTTCAAGGAGCTCTACGTATTTATTAGTTGAGATGTTGTGGTCAGGCAGTGTCCGTAGCATAAATCATGCGCTGGTCGACTAGCCAACTCAGCTCACTACTGGCGCTATCTATAGCACACATTCCCATTTTTAAAGACTTTACGTAGGTATGTGAGACCATGTGAGATTGGAAATCCATTAATAAAAGTATCGGAAAAGCTAAATGCTTAAAGGAAAAAGATAAAGCATAAACGAGTTGTAGAACAAAGAGCGCAACAAACAGTGGCAACGGCAGCAAACAAAGATGTGGAAAACAGGTAGCCACAAACTTTCGACATTGTCTGCAGTGTTGGTGGCGGCGTATATACTACGGTGCAGTGAAAATTGTCACGAAACAAAAGCAATATCACCAAATAACATTGAGCACCAATTGAAAACCAGAAAACAGTACAAGCGACATATCAGAGCAGGACAAAACAACTAACAACAAACAAGCGCCGAAATAATCAATAAACCATTAATTTAACAAGAACCAAAAGGAGCAACGAAGAAAAAGAACACAAAAAATAGTACAACGTTGAAAGAACAAAAAAAATGTATCAGATAATTCATTGGAAAGGCGAGCAATGGCGAGGAGCATGAAAGATGCAGCAAAGTGAAAAAAAGAGGCAAAATGGAAAGGTTTTCAACACTTACAAAATGTTCAGCTCTTTGTATGGCAGCATATAGTACATGAGAGCTGAAATATATATTAGGGTTATTCATTACCGCAAACATTTTTTTCTCTAGGCGCAATCCGCTAGTTCAGAAAGTTTGTCCCCTTTAACGTCCAAACTATACACCTAAGGTATAAACAATTGTATATGTATCAATAGGTCTGCTCAAGCTGCAGTGACAACAATCAAAAAAATTAAAGAAAAATTAATTATAATATAGAAAACTCAGTTTAGAAATGGCACCAGTATAAATGCCATACATTAAAGAGCCGTTGTTGTGTGAGTAGACATGTTATGCATTCTTGCTTGAGTTGTTGTTATTGTGTGGTGATCGCTGGCATACAGTGCCGAATGTGATCGGCTCTCACTGAGAGAAAGAAGAATTGCTTTGCTGGAAACATTAAGCAAGTAGTATAAGGAATGAGCAAATATGTAAACTTCACTGTTAACAAAACTAAACAAAGTGATTATTCATGTTGAATATATTGAAGCGGAGAGTTTTCTTCGCAGGAGTTAGTTTTGTTTTTGTATTTTTCATGGGTAGATTTGAAGAAAAAAAAAAAATAGCAGAAAATAACATAAATTTAAACAATATTAAATAAAATAAATAAAATAAAATAAAACAATATCAAATAATTAAATAAAATTAAATTAATAAAATAAATTAAATAAATAAAATAAAATAAAGAAAAGAGAACAAAACAGAAAAAAATAAAACTAAATATAGTGAAATAAAATAAAGCAAAGTAAAATAAAATAAAATAAAATAAAATAAAATAAAATAAAATAAAATAAAATAAAACAAAATAAAATAAAATAGAGTACAATAAACTAAAATAAGATAAACAAATTAAAGTAAAACAAAATAAAGGTAACTAAAATCAAATAAAATAAACTAGACTGAAATTTTATAATATAAAACAAAATAAAATAAAATAAAACAAAATAAAATAAATTAAAATAAAATAAACTAAAATGAAATTAAATAAAGTGAAACTAAATAAAATAAAATAGTCAAATCAAATTAAATTAAATTAACTTAAATGAAATGAAATTAAATTGATTGAAATAAAATAAAATAAAATAACAAAAAATAAATAAAAAAAAATAAAATAAAATAAAATAAATAAAAATATAAAGTAATATAAAATAAAATAAAATAATGTAAAATAAAAATAAAATGAAACAAAAAAAAAATTTAAAAAAAAAAAAAAAAAAATAAATAAAAAAAAAAAATAAAAAAAAATAAAAATTAAATAAAGTAAAATAAAATAAAATAAAATAAAATAAAGTCAAATGAAGTAAAATAAAATAATATGAAAAAATAATTATAAAATAAAAAAATAAAATGAAATAAAAGAAAAAATATTAAAAAAATAAAATAAAATAATCTTTACTGCTATAAAATTGTAACAGTTTAATGTCTGTGCACTGCAGATATTCAAGAAAAATGTATAGAAGCGATCATTATTCAGCCAATAGAATCTATACGTTTGTTCGCGTATCACTCAAAAACTGATGAATAGAGTTGAGTGCAGCTTTCACCGTTTCATAACAATACATCAAACTTAAAGTTTTAGGTATCCCGTATTGCGATAACTCAACCTCTTGAAAAAAAAAAACAATTCCCTCGGGGTTTAATGGCTTTTGTCAGTGGGAGTTATTACCACTTCTTAAACAACAGGTGCGTTGCTGCACTGCACCAACTGAAACTAAAGGTGAATATTTTACTTGAACTCTAAAAATTGTTAATGAATAACCCTAATATATATTTGTCTACACATACATGAAATGTTAGTCGAAACCATAAAAAGGACAATTGCTGAAGGAAATAAAGAAATAAATTATTTATCTATGCTATATAGATAGCAAACACGAGCGCTCAACTTAAACTCATACATGATACGGCACTGCCACATGCCACACGCCAAATAATGTGAACTCGAGTCGGCACTTTGCTAGAGCATGTTGCTTGGTTGGCCAGATTAGGCACGAAGGTGCACATAGGAACATGCCTGGGTACATATCTTTATACAAATAAAACTACAATCACATAAATTAATAAATATTAAGGGCAATGGCATGAACATGAAAAGAAAGCGCACACATCAGCAGGTAACAGTAAAAATTCATGGTAATTCCCCAAATCCCCAAGAAAATAAAAATAAAGTGAACCAGTGACAGTAGAGTAGATGAGTGGATACAAAAAAAATAAAAAAAGAACAAACCACATAAGCGCAAACAAATAAAATGCCCCAATAAATGAAAACGTAAAAGAAAATCAAAGTAACACAAAGAAAGAAAACAAAAACTTTGATTGGAGATGACTGCGAAAGTAAATATTTCATCCCGAAACTATAACCAGTAATGAACCCAACCGTTGTAGTTGTTGTTTGCAATGTCAGCTAATGCGCTAAAGGTTCAAGGGCGGGTGCTGCGATGTAAATGATCATATGTCGAAAATGGACACTTTACTAGACCCTTCTGTTACTAGCCCTAGTGGAGCTAGAACGATTTGTTTGCCCATTAAACCTAGGCTTTACGGTACACGTACCTTAACGCAGTTTATTTTAAGCTCCAGCCACACTGTAAGTCTGTCTTTAGGATGTTAATTTATGTAATTTATGCTTTGCACGAAGTTAACTTTGTAGCTAAATATTTTTGAATAAATCTTAGTATGCTCTTGATAGCTATCGTACAGGAGCGTGGGTCCCGATACCGCAGGCCCATCTCTGTTTGATTCTCTTCAGTGAAATGAAAAAATAAAAATACAAAGTATGTAGAAATATACGCTATACATACAAAGGTTTAAAGTACATAGTAACCCAAACGGTAAAACTTTTTATATTTATGTAGTACAAGCCACATTTGGAAATTAGGGTGTCATTAATGCTTTAGGGTGGGATATCATTTCGGTATCTCAAACCAATCTATAAAAATTAGATAGAAAATAGATATACACATAAATACTCGATTGACAAACAAAATGATACCATTCACTGGAAAATGTAAGTACTGATGGGTAAGTCGAACCCAAGGTCAATTCGAGTGGTCAAATCAAATGCTTGAATATTAGAGGATTAAAATGGAAACAAAAACAAAAGAAGGTATATTTTCTCTTTCTTCAACCGGAAATCTGAAACTCTTGGATGGAATACAGAAGAGATTGTAAGATTTCTGGATAACCAAAGTCGACAATCGAGACATTTTTAATATTGGCACTGCCTTCCTTGGAACCTCTGATCAATTTGAAACATTTCAACTGCCTGCAGACTTTGACTGAGCGAAATATCGAACCCATCATGCAACTGTTAAGGTACTTGTATGCTAGCCTTCAATATCAAGAGCGTATGCGCAGAAGTCGTTCATGGGGCCGTTGCCAAAAAAGCGAGGCTATCCTTATGCCAGGCAAAATGCAAACATTGATTTAAATAATACCATAAACGTAATAAAGTAAAGTCTATGTGCACATTTTAGCTGATATGATTTTTTTTTTCGTAAGCACTTAGCGACTTTGTGAATAAAATATCCAAATAAATTTATTTTCAAAAATTTGAAATATCGTTTGAAATCAAGATAGTACGCAAAAATTGTGAACGCTTATAAGTTTTTCTGTTTGCTGATTTTTTTGTGGCTTCCTTTTCAAGCGAGCAGAAATAAATGTATCTAGCAACCAAATAACGAATAAAAAAACGTTCATTATTGTTAGTCAAGCAATTATAAGTAAAATTATTTTTATAAAACAGTGAAGTATCTGAACATATTTGAGCTGAAAAAAAATGTAAGAAGTATTCCTGTTTTATTTTTTTGAAGATATCATACCACTTACGACCTAGATGCCAAAGCTTTTCCATATACAAAAAAATCTCTATAATTGGGTTGCATTACCGACGGCTAAAAATTTCGGTTCGATAGTAGAGGGTGTTTTTTTTACAGGTTTGTTTTTCGAATAGAGATAAAACTGGCATTTTGTGGTCAAATCTGGCAACTCTAATGTCATTTATGTTCAGTTTGGTTTGCAATTTCATCGGGAACAGGTTGACAAAAGAACAACGCTTGCAAATCGTGCAAATTTATATCGAAAATAATGGTTCAGTTCGCGAAGTTTACCGTGAGCTCCGTCCATTTTCGTCGTTCGTCGTTTTCGCACTACGTTTACTCTATGTGATAATACGCATCCGCAGAGACGTCGAACAGTGCGCACCGAAGAAACAATTGCCGCTGTAGAGCAAAGTGTTGAAGAGGACCCGAATGAATCGATTCGCCACCGTGCACAGCAATTGGAGCTTTGTCCATCAACTTTATGGAAGATTTTGCGCAAAGATCTTGGCTTGCGACCTTACAAGATCCAGCTTGTGCAAGAATTAAAGCCGCGACACCATGCAATGCGTCGTGATTTTGGTGTATGGGCCGAAAATGAGATTGATTTCGATGCTGATTTTCATCGCAAAATTTTGTTCAGTGATGAGGCTCATTTTTGGTTGAATGGCTACGTCAACAAGCAAAATTGCCGCATTTGGAGTGAAGAGAATCCACATGAGACCCTTGAAACGCCATTACATCCACAAAAACTGACAGTTTGGTGTGCTCTATGGGCTGGTGGAGTCATTGGGCCATACTTCTTCCGCAATAATGCTGGAGAGGCAGCTACCGTTAATGGAGACCGGTATAGAGCCATGATAACCGACTATTTTGTTCCCGAATTGGATGGCATGAATGTGGATGAGTTGTGGTTCCAACAAGACGGCGCTACATGCCACACAGCGCACGTCACAATCGATTTATTGAAGGAAACATTCGATGAGCGCATAATTTCGCGGAATGGACCTGTCAATTGGCCACCAAGGTCGTGTGATTTGACACCATTGGATTATTTTCTTTGGGGATATGTGAAGTCGCTCGTCTACACCAACAAACCAGAAACGTTAGGGGAATTGGAAGCCAACATTCGTGGCGTTATTGCCGACATACGGCCCCATATGCTCGAAAAAGTGGTTGAAAATTGGACCTGTAGAATTGGCTTTATTCGAGCCAGCCGCGGCGGCCACATGCCCGAAATCATATTTAAACATTAATGGCATAAAATTATCCTTCCAATAAAGCCAAATTGATGGACCTTAAAACGATTTTCTTGTGTTTTATTTCAATTCGAAGTTCTATACCCCTAAAAAACACCCTTTAGTAGAGTAACAAAATTAATTGCGGCGCTCATAAAACTGCTGCTCGGGAAACTGTATTACCAACGGCAAAGATTTTCGGATGGGTATTCCCTAAGTGACAAAATTACTGGTAACGCTTAGAATCGACCGTTTTTAAAGTTTTTCCCATGTACGAATAAGCTGCGGCTACGAGAACTGCATTACCTACGGCGTTGACTTTCGCGTTCAAATTCTTTAAGGAACCAAATTACCGACAACTCTCAGAACTCAGAACAGAATCGGTCGTTTTGAAAGTTTTTCCATGCACGGCGAAGCTTCGTTTACGTGAACTACCTTATCGACGGTATTAATTTTCGCTTACATATTCAGAAAGTAAAAAAAATAACGGTTACTCTCAGAATCTACCCATGAGAGAATGTTCACTGAGTACTGGGAAACGAAAAAAAGTAAATCTTTGGAACAGCAAAAAGGAAATTTCTGCATAATGATGACCCATCCTAACCAACATGAATATACTTTTAAACGTTCGATTATATAAAAGGATACATACAACTAAACGAAAATAAAAAAAATGTGAGTTATCAAAAAAAAGTATGAAAGTGGATTTAAGAAACCCTTCGCAGGGGCAGGAGGCAGGTATATTGACAGTACTTTGACACTTAAATTAACGTTCATAGGTTGATGCCATCCGCTGTGTGTGACTAATGTGAAGCAATTTGCAAGCGACTTGAGTGTCTAAACATGAAAACAAAATCGTTAATGTTAACAACGCTCACTGCCACTAGCAGGATGGGTACAAGCATTCGTAGCTAGCAAATGTAATAAATGTGACAAGTTAGGCGAGTGTAAAAAAGTCAGCAGCAAACACAGTCCCGTGGCAAAACAGTTAGTAGGTAAACCTAATTTGTTGAGTTTACCTTACAGACACTTCATCGAGCTGGGATTTAACTGTTAAACTTATCGAACATAAACTCATTTATATGTTTCAGGCTTATCGATGTATGTATGTAAACCATTATGTGCGATCTCGCTCTCTCCTTTATATTTTTTGCTTATTCCCTTTAAGTAAATGAGATAACAGAGCTTGACAACACTTACCAATAACGACAGCATATCAATGCCAACGAAATAGTCATTAGCCTCAGTTTATTTGGAAGCAATTTAGCTGTCAAGGCGTTGGTAATGTCAGGTCGACAACTCGGCGCAATTGGTTGCTAGTACCTATTTTTGTATTTAATAAAGTCACTTAATTCTGTTAATGTAAATTTGCTACCACTTTATTCAGTGCATTGACATTTGTTTGGCTGATAAGTGACGGGTAGCTCACGAAAGTAGCCGACGCTCATTGCTTTTTCGGTGACTAACTAAGGTGGCGACAGATTATCTTTTGAGTACGAACTGCTTTTCAATCGGCGGTTTCATTGGTGACTCAAGCAATACTAAGTAAGTTGGCTCATTGTATGAATTGTTACTACGACAGATAATCACTACGACTAACTTGTTACTGTTAACAACAACAACAACAACTAACCTGTCATTAATTCAGCTCTTTAGTCCTTTAGCATTCTCGTTCGGCTGCACTGACCACTTTGCTGTAGGTTGTTGACCGCTTTCTGACCAAGGGCTTACTTGCACTAAAATTTGAAGGGCTCAACGTGCTGAACATTATGAGTCAAATTGAATTCTTAAAATTTTAAATTAAGT